>JAGXCT010035479.1:0-51936 GCA_022495035.1 Philopotamus ludificatus | reverse complement strand
TTTGTTATTATTAATATCATTTGAATCTTTACGTATTAGAAAAATAATTTGATTTCTACGACATTTTTCATATCGCAATATTCATTATTTAGTTCAAACAAACCGTGTTAGAACAAATAAACGGTGTATTTTTTATTTTTTTTTAAACCATGTAAAAAAAACCGTGTAAAACGAGAGCTGTGTGTATTTGTGTTTAATTTTGTGGCTATGGGTTTTAATGAAGTTTAAATTAAATTAATATTCGAAAATTAAATATAATAAAATAAACCAAGATTAAAACATTTATTTTTAACACAATTTTTACCTAAAATTATAAGTTTTGTTTAACTTTTTACTTTATGTTTGCTTTCTCTGAAAATAATCGCATTGAAGATAAACTCAAGAATAAATAAATCGATAGAATGGTTCTATTGCCTAAAATTATATATAATATTTGATATAAACATTATTTTTAGTAAGTAAAATATTTTTGAGTGTGCTGCGGAATATTAAAAATCAAAAAAGTATAAGAATACATCATAAATATATTTTTCTTTAAATTTGCTTGAATAATGAATTTGCTTGGGGGTGCTGCAGCTCCGTATTGTATAGGAACGAGCCGGCCCTGTTCATTCGACTCCTAATAAATCGCTAAATACGTTCCGTAAAATATATTCTGACAATATTTTTAATTAAATTAACGTTTTTATAAAAAAAAAAGAATATCAAAGAACGCCTTTAAAGGGAGAAATTTGAGATAGCTTCTATTAAAATACAAATGGTAGGTAGGCACTTAAAATTAGCTCGGATATTCCAAAAATATATATCGAATTTTATGTCAAATATTGGAAATAAAATACAGTAAATAAATATGTGGTAGTTTTATTATCTTTATTTAATTTTTACCTTATAGTATACACAGGTGGAAATAAAGACATTTATAAAAACACTATCCTGTTGGACAATTTGTCCGTTATATCGAGGTCCATTATATCGAGATACTACAGTAGATTAAACCGTGTATTTAAATAATGGATAATATTTATTCTTATATAAATAGCGTGTATGTCGAAAAAGTTCAAAGCGGCACGTGTCTTAAGTACACGAGTATTTACACGTGCCACGAGATAAGTCGAGATTTTCTATAGATTGGTTTTATATATATATATAAATTGTTTGGAATCGATATCTCTATTTAATCTGTTAGCCGTATTCAATTGCGACGATTTTATTTATATAATTGAACATAATATCTGCCGAGAATGTTGGATTACTTCATCATTCCCGGCAATATCCGGGAAAACCTTTCCACAGACCGATTGGCCGTCATACCGGAAGGAATTACGCGGTAAATTCAATTTCCGCAAATTCGGGTCGTTACAACAATAATCGACTGTGTTGCCGTCAAAGGTCGCCGGTGCGAATTCATTATTCCGTTTGGGTCGGTTTCCGGTACAAGTGCGGAAGCTAGGGGAGGCGACACGGGGAGGCAACGGGTCGTGTCGGGGTCGCTGCAGCTGATTAACACCCCAAATTGCACTCGCCCTGAGGGCCTCATTGACTTGCACGGTGGCCGTGTATCGTGAATTCAAATTCTGCACGCTAATCACTACCGTATTAGATTTTGGCGTCGAAATCGGAAGCTTTCATTAGCGCGCCAAATATGAAATTAATCGTTTATTTTCGACACGATGATACGTAATCGCGCTAGAGCTTTTCATATGTAGTACACGTGTGTGTATGATTAATACGTTTTTATATAATAGACACGAACCGAGAATTTTTTTGCTGCAAATGTATGACAGCGAATATTCGGGAAAAATATGCGGAAAAACTCTATGTACTACCGAAAGCCGGATTTACATCTGACCCTTTTCAAAAAAAAAATCGTAGAACATAATATTTAATGTGGTCATATTTTAAGTTCACGAAATATCTTTACTTTTAAACGTATCATTTTTGTACATACACGGATTTCGGCTCAAATTTAATTACGCAATAAATATTTTTTTATTCTATATAATATTTGAGAGATATTTGGTATATATAAATATTAGTTACTATCGACTTATCGATATTAGTTAATACACTCAGCTACAAATGACTCAGTACTGTTGTTTTTATTAATAACATAATAGTTATCATAATAAATAATTTACATAAAAACTCAAACTAAAACGTTTTAAAATAATTATGAGCGACTGAAGCTAACATGTGTTACTTCATTTAAAATAATTGCCGTAATTATTACCAGGTATCAATTAATCAGACTGGAATATTTTAATTGCTATGTACAAAAGTACAAAGTGAGTGACTAAGAAATAATTATATATTATTAATAAATAAACTTTAATATATTTCGTGAAAATGTGTATTCGTTTTTGGCCCATATTTGACCCACGGCCAGATATTTGCTGTAATTTATTCAATAAATAATTGAAATTAAATAAATCTATCCACCAACGACATCTTGAGTCCTCGACAGTACTTAGCCGTGCCGATAGGTTCTATTAAGGACCCCAAGTTTTAGATTTTCTCGAATAACTCTTTTAATATAAATCCAACATGTCACAACTTTTTGCATTTGTATAAAAAAGTTTAAACAAATAATATAATAAATAATCATTATCCTTTATCATAAATACAATAATATTTGCTTCTGTTGGCACGGGTGCGATTTTTTTTCACGCTCGCATCCGGTATGATGTGCCGAGTGCGAGTGAAACATTTCGAACAAATAATTATTATTCAGCGTAAAATATTCTATTTAAAAAAATCGATGAAGAATTCATCAATATCTTAACTTGAAATACTTGGGGTCCCTGAGAGACGCCCTTCGGACGACGCAGTTATTTTTGAGCCATGGGTTAAACTTATTAGTAGAGTCCGATCCTTTTAAAACAATCACGTAATTGTCACAGGATCTTGATTATGCATGGTAACAGTGAAGGATAATTTTGAAAGACACGAAAAAATAGACAAAAAAAACATTTTTTTACCTTTTTGTCAAGATATAAACCCTGTTTCTAAAAAAGATTGTTACTGGGGACAAGAAGTGAGTTATTTACATCACGTACACAAAAAAATCAATAACTTTTATCAAGTACTTTTGTCTACCCCTGGGATATCATTGGCTAAAAAAGGTTCTTCTCTTGTATTTCTTGGGATGATTGGGGAATAATTCACTATGAGTTACTAGAACTTGGTCAGATTATTACAATAGTTACATATATTGTCTATAATTGATAAGATTAAAGAAATCATTAGTTAAAAATCGATCTGATTTAGGAAACATGCTATGCTGATTTCAACATAAAGAGAATGGAAAAAAGAACTACGTAAAAATAAAGGTTTAGTTCTGCAACATACAACATATTAATATGTTGTTTATGCAATAAAAAATCATATATTCATGTAAAAAACTGCATAGAGGAAGATCATAGATAATCTATTGCACTTCTTCATCTGGTTAAAAGCTATTGAACTTCGCTATTATTTAAATTATTTGTTTCAGAGGCAATAAATGAAGAAAGGGAATTTTTTTCATCCCCTAAATTTATGTTTTTATGTATAAAAACTGCTATAAAAAGCGAAACAAATAAAATTTCGAAGGAGAAAGTTCCGTAAAATAATACGGATGTGAAGGTAACTGTCACTCATAAGTCCCTAATTTTTGTGATGGTGTCTTTCGCAAAATGGGGTCTTGCGTTGTTGTGGTGCAAGATGACGCCGTCCCTATTGACAAACGAATTTCGTCTTCAAGCTCTCTAATCGTGGAAAATTAACATCTGCAATAATTTTTCTATCCTTTGACAGCCATTCTAAATAGAAGATTCCTTTGAAATTCTACCCTACACACAACATAACTTTTTCTGGATGCAATCCAACTCGGGCCTGTCTTTGTGGTAGTTGTCCTTTGCCTACCCACTGCTTTTTGCATTTCGTAGCACCATAAATCATCCCCTTCTCGTCCTCTGTAACAATGCGATACAAGAAATGTCGATTTGTTTGTCCTTCTAAATGGGATGTGGTATATTGACAAACGGTTCAATTTCCAAACTTTTCCAATCCCTTACAGATACCGATGCATATCTGAAGGAATTGATCCAAATGTCTCTGCTTATATATCAATGAGGAGGCCTGGATTCATTATCTGGAAACATTATCCAATAGTTTAGTCCTCCGACTAACTGGTTCGTCTAGCAACCAAAAATTGTACGAATTAAATTGGGCGAAGTATCTCTTCACTAGCGGTAGATTCGCAAATTTGGAAAAAAATAATCTATTCTGATTATGAAGAGGATTTGATTCCGTTTTGATGAACTCATAGACGTACAAATTCTAAGACTGCTTAGAATAAACTAAACAATAGATGTTGAAAAGTAAGTAAAAAAAATGTATAGTAAAAAAAATGCAAATTAGCACTACATATTGGATGGAAAACCTTCTAGAACTTCCTAGGAATTTACTAGAAGGTAATGACTATAAAGAAAATGTTTTTTTTTGGTTAATACAATTACTTACTAAACTCTAATCAATTTTATGCTGTGATTAAAAAAAAAAATTATTCATCAAAGGATTATTATCTTAATTGTATTTTTTTGGCGCTTTAAAATCATAAAGAACACTAGAAATGAATGCAATGATTGAAATGTCTGATAATATCTGAGATCTGAGCTGAATAAAATTACAGATGCATATTTATAATAAAAATTCATAAGACTATGCAAAAATATCATTATTTGAACCAAGTAATAACAGAGAATCTTACATATTCTAGAAATAAAATAGATAATTTATATTTTCTTAGAATTTCCATCTGTCGAATATAAGAATAATACGTATGCAAATAAATCATTGCACATGTGTTTCAATTTTCAGAATTTCTATATAATATTAATATAACGATATTTGCTGCAATTCAGTTTTGCGTTTGTTTCTCGCATTTAACCTCCAGGTGCATTTTCATCTCTTTGTTCTTTAATCTTTTAACGGATTACATTCCATCAGCAAACACGGGTTGTGTTTACATTGATTTCGACAGCAAACATAATAACGCGAACGGTTTTAAATATTAAAATGATATATTTTGGAGAAGCCTAATGATAGCGACGAAAGAAAATACATAGATAAAATTTTATACGGATATTTTGTGCTCTTTGACAAGTTTAGTCGTTATCGCAACTTGTTTGTGAATCTCGCCATTTATTTGCTCTTTATACGGAAAAATCTGATTTACACGAATAGCAAATTCTGGCGGAGGGATTCAATATTTTTTTTATGGATTTTCGTTTAGTTATTCGCAGTCAGCTCGCGTGTAAATTTGGAAATCCGGAAAAAGGAAATAAAATCCGGGGATAAGATATCGCACGAGACTCTCCATTGTAAACAACATAGTTTCGGCTCGAATTAATTGTGATATACTCTGCATACATATAAAATAGTTTTATTTATATAAATAGAGTATTTTACAAATGGAAAATGATGCTATTTATATAGAGATTGCCTCATCGCGTGGAGTATGTCGGTATTTGAGCCGGCTCGTGTTAACCGGAGTTTATATAAGTGTCTCACTGGAAACTTTCTCCATTGTCGACTAGATTCTTTCATTCGATTTAGAACAATAGGCCCATATCTGTGCCGTAGCTTGATTGTGTCTCTCGGGGTGGTAAGGATTAGAATTTGTAATGCCGACTTGAGATATTCGCTTTGGAAGACTGTATTCCGAAACCATTCTTTTCGCATTATCAAAGAGCATACGAGCTCCTTTGTAATACGAACAGCGCGTGACGTCGTGAATATATTCTAAACAGCAAAAAATGTCATATTCAAATAACACATTTTATTCAATATTAAAGCATATAGCATCGAAATCGTATTTTTGCGATTCAGACAATTTTATGCAAAAATTAAGACATGGAAAATATTAATTATTATCATTTTTAATGCAAATATTCATAATACCAACAATGATTCAATATTGCCATTGTGACAAACGCTTAAACACAAGGAAAACTTAAAACATGAATTAAATATATTAAAATATCACTGAAATGACCATCTGGGTGCTTTCAGAGATGCTTAGAGCTTTGTATTCAGCCGAAGAAAATTTGTCTCGTCCATAAAAGCGTGCCATCTTTTAGCATGCTAAAAAATTAACGGATTGTAATAAAATATTTTTTAGATTTAGCTCCATCCGATAATCATCAATTCAGATTTTGTCTGAAGGATGAAAAAAATATAATTGAATAAACATGAAATACGATCTATTTATTAATCTATTATTTGCATAATAACTTTTAGAATTCGTTAAAAAAGGTTGTTAAACATTTAAAATAAGTATGTTAAATGATCTAAAGACGTTAACCATATATTCTAACTTTTTTTTTATATTTAAATACAGCACGTAAATGTTAATTTTGGTTTTAAATGTGCAAATCAGGAAATAGAAACATAATGAGACCCCTGATTGTTGGATCCTCTTAACCAATGGGTTATTATCGTAGAGACTAAAATCTCCAAGGTCCTCTCTACAGTCACATTTGCGTTCGGTAAAACAAATAGAATGGGAATTTGGACACAAAACAATAAAAACGGATAAACATATTGAATTCTTTGGCATCGAGACAAAGAATTCGACCCTTTACATCAAACTGTAGCTGGAGATAGAAGAAATATATCATTTACGATAACATAATTCAAATAATACAACGACTTTCTCTGAATTAAACTCTCTAATTTATCACACTATAGAGTTATTTTGTGCATTTGGTGTGATGTGAAACATTAGAAATTATTAAAACCGGATAAACAATTATTGAAATTGTTTACTTTCAACAATTGGAAAGATTAAACAAGAATAAAAAAATTAAACGTCCATTTTGGTAAATAAAGAAACAATTCTTCACCACGATAATCGATAATAAAGCAAGAATGACCCAAGAAAAAAAAACAGTAGTTAAACTGGGAGGTGTGGCAGAACCCTCCATATTAGTCAGACCTTGCTCCTTTCGATTACCTTCGTAATTTAAAATCCTAAAAGAAAATTAAAAAACTATGAAGATGTCCCAAATTTCTACAGTTTCTAATGATTATGTTTTATAATAATTTGTTAAAAAAATATGTTCTACTAATATAAACAACTTATGAAACAAAAAACCCAGAATTGGATAACAGACTTCATAATAATAAGAAATTCAACAATACAGGACAGTAATAATAAACAAAATGCTTTATTTGATTCCATCACATTTTTATTTTTTCTTAACTGATCCGTTGCGGTGGCTCGCAAACAACAGAGTCGTCCGAAGGGGGTCTATCAAAGACCCCAAGCATTTTACTAATCTTAAATTTTATTTAAAAATCGTATATGAAGCGTAAATAACACGCGCACTCGGCGATGTCTCGCCGCTGACTGATTAAACGGCACCGACCAAGTTCTCACGTCACGCATCACTCACAATTGGCACATCGTACCAGACGCGAGCGAGAAAAAACATCGTGCCGTGACAACAGAAGTGAATTTCGTTGTTTTTTTCGCACTTGCGGACAATGAAGGTCGATGATTGTTTATAATAATTATTCTTTAGACTTTTTTTAGACATTTATGAAAAGTTTGTAGCATGTATCATTTATATTATATTAAAAGTATGATAAATATTTTGTATAATTACCTTTTTAGACGATTTTATATACCTCAACATTGTTTTTATCTTAAATAACAGTAGTGTTTTTTTTTATTTATAGTATATTTATATGTTCATTCGCATTTACAAATAGAATTTGATATATAAATGAAAATCTATAAATTTTTCATTTGCCGAATATTTTTCCGCTCAAAAAAATGGGGTTATTTACACCCCGCAGGTTTCGCATGGGCTAATAACATCAGAGGCTCGTACACGCGCTCTTGATAATTGGGTTAGGATCGGTATCGCGTACGCCGAAATAATTGTGCGTGAATGCAGGGGTGTTCAAATATTTGGAGGGCGGGGTCGCGGTCCGCCCTCTGCCTTTGAGGGCATTCCTCGGAGCGACCCTTTGAGCCAGGGCTGGCAGCCGTGTTATGCAAATGCGTTACGTCACGGGAGTATTGCGAAATCAAACTGTCGGTGACACGAGCGACCAGACCTGAAACGCTGAAAGCAATATTTGCGAGCGACGAGTCAAACTTTAAAATTAATTTTAAACTTAATGAAATTTGGCGCTAACGACCGAAACAGTTGCTATTACTATATATTAATACAATTTACATAATTAACCAAAAAAAAAATCATTGCTATTATAATTGTATTATCGCAGAACCCTCGGAATGTTTTGGCCTAATAAATATTCATCCTGACTTAGAAATTTGTAAGGCAGGGATTTCCGCGTAAAATAATTTAATTTACAGATACTTACGGACATTTTGCATAAATAGCTGATAGGCCTTTATAACCGTAATAACATTTCCGCGTAGACCGTGCTTTCAGGTAACAGATACCATTATCAGCACCCTTACAATCTTTCAGCACCCAATGAATAAACCTATTTCCCAATTACATATGATATTCCACAAAAGCTAATGCCGAAACGTTATTTACCCCTGAATAAATTTCGGGGCAAATGCGAAATACGCGGAAATTGAATCGAGACGATTTCCTGCGGAAATAAAGTAGATATATTTTTACAATAATAAAATATACGTGATTATAAATTCAATAAATTAAATATATAAAATTAATATTTTAAATGGGTTTGATTTAATTAAATTTTGAGGGCAGATTCGGCCTTTTTAATATATACATATTAAGCGTTAAACACGTGGATTAAAAATTTAATAAAAATAAATATTCTGAGAAAAACCTACGTTATAATATTCTTCAGCAAGTAATTCTGATAATAATAAGCGAATACTTTTCATAAAAATTTAATCATTTTTATATTTGCTGATAAATAGCTACCATTTTTTATAGAAAAAAAGCAAAAAATCTAACACTTACGATTTAAGCTTTAAGCTCTCGTCAATTTATTGTCTGTAACGAAGTTAATTTATCTAATTACAATATAGTTCAAGATTTATCTTCATAAAAAACGCACTGTATGTGATTTACTCTGGAGTACCACAGGGGAGCATAATTGGTCCAACTCTGTATTTACTATACACTGCTGATTTGATGAACACCGAAAATACCTATGCAGATGACACGGCACTCCTGGAATCACACGAGGGTCCAGACAAAGCAAGAAATTCAAGAAAATCAGACATATATTCGCCGTTGGCTAAAATGTGAAAAATTATACCAAATCAGCTCAGTCCATATAACTTTTGCTCTAAGAAAAGGAAACTGCCTCCAGTAAGCATTGATGTTGAGCTACTCCCCCAGACGGACTCATTTAAATATCTGAGAATATGATTAGATTGCCGTATTAACTTTAAAAACATATGAATGAGAAAGAGCAATTAGGGATAAAATTACACCATCTACTCTGGCTCATCGGGCCTCACTCAGAATTATCCCTAAATATTAAATTTCTTATCTATAAATCCATATTACGTCCGTTCTGGACATATGATAGTTAAATCTAGGACACAGCAAAGTCCTCGAATATCAAAAATGATTTAAAAGTCACCTTTGTGATAGAACAAATTGAGTCCTACATAAATAAATATAACCTAAGACTAAAAAATCCATATATCCATATTTTACTGTGCTTTAGATAAAAAATATCCTCTACTTAGACTCCAAATTCGTTCATAATCATTAAGTTAGCAGTATTATTATTCTAAAGTCTTCAGAGTTAGTTTATTAACAGTTGTGCCCAATTTCATCAGCATTATTTCTGGAACTTATTCAACAGCTATTTTTTAAACTCTTTTGTAAACCCCAGCACTATAGAGATGCCTTTGCACTATTCTTCTGAAGAGATTCATCATCATTTTTTTCTATCTGAAGGTCTGCAGATATACCTGATCTTTAAGAAACAGACATTTTAACAATTTATTTAAACTAGATCATTATTCTATGGTTGTTTAATTTTTCATATATATCGCATAAACTTATGCCGAGATCGAAATGCCTGATATTCAGCATCGTGTGAAATTATCAATCTCAAGCGATCCTGGTATCTGTGGCATTTCGGAAATGTGTGCCTAAAAAAAAATCATAAAGTGGGAGTCAACAAACACAAATGAAGTCGATGTTATTTGTGGTATTGTCTATTTACTTCTGACACCCCAGTGTTTATTATAAAATGAGATTGATTTTACGGATATTGTCAAGTATATAATATTTTAAACAATAATAGCACATTTTCTTATTGATGCATTTCCCTGGCATCAAAATAGATTTTCTAGTAAATAATCATAAGTTTTTTATTTTAATGTATGCAATTCAATGCTGTAATATATGCAGAGATCCCTGTTGGATAATTCAGGTATATTTTGAATCCCAAACGCCAGTTTTTAATATTTACAAAGCTGTTACGCGGAAAATTTGGTTCGTTGGTGCGCATGAATTTTTAAACGTAATGTTTGGATGAAAATCATGTTCTTTAAGCACCGTATTACACCACCGCAAACTGTTTCTTGTTGCCCAAATATGTTTTAATAAATAGTTGAACGCCTCTGCAACAAAACACACAATCAGAGAGCACGTATCTCTCACCAGTATTATATTCGAAAACCAAATAAATGGATACACACGAGCGTGATCTAATCTTCGCTCAAATTCGATTCAATTTAATTTAATCATATGATATACATATTTCGTCAGAAAACGTAAAGTTCAAAGTTGATGCAAAATCGTGGATAATTTATTTTAATTCCAACAAAAGCCCACACACATACACTATTAATTTGCTTTGTGTTTAATATTTTTTCATCGAGTATTTATTTTCCGGCTAAAATTTTAACGAGCTCCGTGTTTGCGCGAAATGAAATTTCGTTTATTATATATTTTTCCCCCCTGCGCAAATATTCGGATTTTTATTTAACTTAAAATTTAGTTCCATGGCTGGCAGTGAAAAATTACGACATCAAAAGGAGAATTGAAAATGCTAAATGCTCGTCTGATATAAAATATACCGCTGAAATAAAATTGGGTCATATTTTTTTCAGCCGTGCTCAAAAGAGAAAACGAGAAAAGAAATCATTCCGTTAAATAGCTGTGTAATCAACCCTTTTGTTTTGCGATTTTTTTCAGGTTCTTTGTGATAATTTGCTCTTTTGACTCTTTGGACAATCAAATAAAATCGCAATGAAAATGTTAAATTGACCGACGACAGATCCGGATTTCGCCACGTTTACACTTGGCCGATGTGTGGATTGAGCAACAGGTATCGAGCTTTGCACACTCGCGGGCAAAAAAATATATGTCCGTGGTTGAGTGCTTTGTTCGTTCGCTGTAATAATTTCCGGACATATTGGCAGTTTATTTATCCAATTATATGTAGGTCAGCCAATCGAGAAAACTGGCATCGATTTTCATTGGAGAGCGAACGAAAAGCCAATAAGAAAAAAAATATATATACTCTTCAATAAAATATAAATAGAGACCAATCAAAGTAAAAAAGTATTTAATTACCTATTATTCTAGTCAGGGATTTTTTAAATATGTATTATTTATTATTTTGAAAATTCGCATGAGAAGAAAATTTAATATACAATATGTAATTGAAAAAATATAGAAATATTCATTTAAATTAAACTCGACACAACAAAAAATGACTAAAAATTGATTTATCAAAAAAATTCAAATATCTGACACGCTCTTAAAATTGAATCCCTCAATGTTATTATTACTAAAGAAAATCAAGCCCTAGTAATAGGGAAAAATCGTCATTTGAACTTTCTTAAATAAATTTCATTTCATAATTAAAAAATTCTTCAAATTTATGCTTGATGAAAATTTGTTTCCAGGTCAAAATTAAAAATCAAGAAGATTTAACGAGGAAAAAGCTTAATAATATGAAATAAAAATATAGATCTAAATATTTAATAATATAAATTATCAAACTATCAAAATTACGAGTTACATATTTTTTATAAAATATAGAAAATCTGAATCTCGTCTTTAAATGATATTTGCATTAAAAAAAAAGAAATAAAGAAGTAATATAAAATAAATATGTGCCATTTAATGTTTTTTTAAAAACTACCAAGTAACAAGTTTTCCCCATTAGTTTTTTTTTTCTAAAAATTAGGTCAAACTAAAAGATAAATTTTTAATGATGAAGATTTATATTAGCAATAGTTTTTTGTAATAACCCATAAGTCACGGTGGCTGGAAATCAAACGTGTCATCCGAAACGGGGTATCTCAGATACCCCAAGCATTTAAATTCAAGATATTGATGAAGAATTCATCAAGTATTGATAATATAAGTTGACAAATTAATCTTATCACATCAAAGTCATAGTTCAATAATTTTCTTTAACCGAAGAAAATCTTAGACAATTAACTCAAATAAATAAATTATACACACAATATTATTAGTTTTAGCAATTTTCAGTTTAAAAAAACATAATTGATGCCGAACTGTGGCTAGATGCACAGAATTTCGATCCGGAACTGATCCGAAAACCGGAAAAACGTTTTTAATGTCGGAGCAATAATCGAAGCAGGGTCGAAAAAAAATTTGGTTTCTTTCAATTCTACTTAAATACAAATTTAAACATTAAATAATAATGACTAGAAGCTAAAAAAAACGTTTATTTTTTCCCGAATGGAGCTGGAACTGAACAGATTTAATTGACTATAACTGATAAAATTGCTAAAAGCTCTGTATTAAATAAAATAATAGCATAAATTAATTTTAATCAAAAATATACAATTACCCATTAGTTTAAGATGTCAAAAAAGAAGTGAAGTAATTGGAAATAATATAATAAGATTGCGAATAAACAGATGAAAATTATTACCATTAATACCCTGTAAATTATTTTAAATACAAATTCATTGTGATATCTTTTTTATAGCAGCTACGTAAACAATGCTAAAAAAATCCGAATTGTAGTGTTTTATAAAGACGGCATCACACGCACGATACTCGGGTTCACTTGGGATTTTCGCAATCGGGTCACTTCCGACCTGCGTCGGCCCTGCCTAACTTTCGCATTTTCCGGTCAACGCAAGTAGAAAGCAATTTGGAAACTCTGGCGATCGTAAACAATTACAATAAAAGCGATTTAGCAGTCAGTCACGGAGCCCGTTGAATGACTAATGAAGTATTATAGTTACACGTGTTTGTCCGCTCGGCCTCCTTTCTTTCTTTGGACACCGAATTAAAGGCGAATCGATACCGTCGACCCCAATTTCCTCCGCAAAGAATGATTGACGCCGCCAATGAAAATGCCGCCCATATTCACCGAATTATGATCCGTTCGTGATCACTGGACTAGTAAATGACATGAAAATTCATAAGGCCGGTCCGAGGAGCGTCACGACGCCTCCCCGCGGGGGAGGGACGCCCGCTCGGCGGATGCGCCCGACGACAGATGCCATTTAATTGGAGGCGCCAGGTTCATAGTTAGTCTGGAGCCGTAGTTAACTGAACCGTGTGACTGGCTGGTTGCAAGAGTGGCCATTCGTTACCGACAGCAATTATCGCCGTGATGAAATTAGCATAATCTGTTGGGGAGGAGGGGGAGGCGCCAGTCGACCGTCTCCAGCCATCTCCAACCTCCGGCTCATGTTTCAAACTCGATTACGTTGTCCACTTTGGAGATACGTGCCATTCTGAACGTTCTCTAATGCGGAAAAAGATATACAATTGGATTGTAAAATCGAGTAATTTACTTTATAAGAAAATTTGAGGGTAAATTGAATATTATCAAGAATTTAACTATTTAAATCCAAACGAAATAGCGGTTAAGATAGCTATTTTTTGTAAAATCCGTCATTCGGTGTCTGAATTTTTTCCGCATTCTTGTGACTCATTCAATTTTTTTTAGAGCCACAAAAAAAATACGTATTCCATTGTGCAACGACTGTTCATTTTTACGAGTGGTTGCATCACAATACCTCACAATTGAATTAAATTAAAAAATAGAAACTGCAACGAACAAGAATAAAACGTAGCTCTCTACCTAAAAAAAATACCATCCTACACAGCTACTATAATTAAGCCTCAACTAAAGGAAAATCAAACCCGTCATAGCTTGGAGGTAATTAGAATCAAATTATGATTATTAAAGTTAATTGCCAATAAGCGCAGATAGTATTCAGATGGGTGACCATTCTGAATACTTCTGAGTGACGCTGGTCAACAGAGGGGTGGGGAGAAGGCTGACGACCTTTACCTACGCCACTAATAAAAAACAAGCCGGAAGCGGGCAGCAGCGCTCTTCAGTATAAAATCACTGCGGTGCAGAAGGCAACGGGAAACCACTGCACTATATATCTTCGATGAAACCATGTCCATGGTCCTCCATAAGGAATCATGCACATGGTCACGATCCTCAGAAATGAGGGAAAGTGGATTAATATCATATATAAATAAAAAATAAAATAATAATAATAATTATAAAAAAAATAATATGTAATCGCTTCACGACTCAAAAAAAAAAAAAAAAGGAAAATTAAACAGGATATCATTATTACAAAGTATGTTGCTATACGAAGTTTTATATAAAAAATACGCTTAATTATTAATATGAATTTTATTAAGCGGTTTTTTCTTTCATCATTACTCTGAATATCCGTTCTGTATTTCCGTAGCATATTTTTTTTTAAAGAATTTGAGACGTATAAACATTTTTTGACTTTGATCATTAAAAAATAATCACTGAACTCAGCAGAAAAAATATTATCAATCAAAATAAATTTAAAGAAAATGTATTTAAAATTAAGAAAACCTGTTACGAATATCTGAGTTAGGTTGGGTAATTCCAGAGGCCGCTTGAACATATCTATATACACTGCAAAGCTGCAGCACCCCCAAATAAGTTGAGGAAAAATATATTTTTATTTTTTCATATATATGTGTCTAGTGATTATGTGCTATGTATTAATATCATCATCAACATTTGCCAGCCACAAGGCTCTCATTCGCTGAGGGCATGGACCTTACCAAACTATCGAATGGCAGCCGAGGCCAATGGAACCTGAGTCTCACACGTGACGTGAGAGCTCCCCTTTTTTGTCCATACCGCGGGGATGTGGTTTATTAGTCGTCTTGGTATGTGGTTTATTGTAAAGAGTTTCCCTCTCTTGACCATTGCTGGCATTGTACGTACATCTTTTACCATGTTGGTATCGGGTTTTACCCTCTCGACTGTGTCCAGGCAAGTAAGAGGGGGTTTGCCTCAGTATTCGTTTGTTCTCTTCTCTAAGGCGTTATCTGCTTTTAACGAGTCGCGAGTGACAAGTAGCGAGCGACCACACATACAAGCCTATGTAGATATACACAGGCATACATATGCACATCTGCCCAAAATGAGTCTCAAGTAGCCGGTCGCAAGTGTTTATTAGCCATGTCGCGCAATAGCAATACTTTCATCATGGGTAAGACCTTCTCAGAGAGGGGTTTCCTAGAAAGATGGAAGAGGAGCGAAAGTATCGAGACTAGACTAATTATTAGTCAACAGTATAGGGTTTTCCTTCCCAGGGTATACTGGCTCTGTGGTGAATATATGAACATATAAATACAATTTATACAAGATAAAAAAATGAATATGGACACTGAAGCATGGTGGGCTAATTTAAGCCATTTTTTTAATTTTTTACAAGTAAAAAATAGTAAAGCATACCAAAACACTTTTCGATATCTAGCAACAAAGCATCCATGGCTACCAATGCTAAGTTACGCCAGGGAGAAGTAAACCGGCAAAATAACAGAATTAAAACACCACAGCCCACAAAATTATCGCGTAAATTTATTTCAGGTTCAGTCTGCGCCTTTTTGAAAAATAAAATCAGAAAAATATGTTGCATTGCTAGTAAATAAATTACAAACCATTTAATCAGATATGTTTATAAATATTTCCATAATTATAAACTGCATAGAATATATACGACCCAAATTGAAAAATTCACTTACAAAATAATTTTCACAAATTTATTATTAAAAAATAACTTGCCAGTGAGGCATTATTTGCATTTGACAGATTTGTAATTGGAATACGTGCTGAAATATTTCATCGAAAATGTTTTTCCGGACTTTAACGTACTCTAGAGAATATATATTAAAATTTTTAATCGATTTTCATGTATGGGAGACATCGATTGCAAAACTAAAAAAAATATTACTCAGAATAAAGCTTACGACGAAAGTTTTTCGTTGTATATATAAAATAATTCATCCGCGCAAAAGTTTTGCAGAGAAAACTCGACGCAATTAATTCCGTTTGCATACATTTGAGAAACTGCGATTTTTTACGTCTTCGCCGAGATCGATCCGATGTTTCTATGGAGATGAATAGAAGATGTGTTCAGATTGTGAGTGCCATTTTGACATATTCATTGTTACATCGGTTCAACTAAGTTTGCTTCGTTGATTTCAATCGTATGTATGTATATATACGTCTTCCATCCAAAATTCAATTTATTCTCATATATATCTATCTACACATATTACGAATAAACTGAAATAAATGTATATATTTAAATTTTGAGAAGCGTTGGATTTAATTTCACTCGAGCGCTTAAAAGCTTAAAACTAGGGTTTGCTTAATAGCTCGGAAAATGTCACTGTCGCAATTGAAAGCTGATATTCAGATTTCCGTATTAATCTGGACTCAAGGCTGCCGAGTCTCGTCAGTATTGTTCTTAAATTGAACTTAACATCGAATGTCTCGTTCGAAATGTAACATTCGATAATCAGTTATTTAAAAATAAAATAGGTTATTGCCGCAAATTTTAGGCGCGAGCTTTGTCGACGCATTAAAGATGTCGTTAACCGTATTTTCGGCCACGATAAACTTGTAAAAAAATACTTCGGCACATAACGTAGAATTATTATTTTTTTAGCTGCCTCCAAATTCAATGGATTTTCAGATAAAGTTCTCAAGTAAGTGTTATTATGTCTTTCAATGTGAAAACATTTTCGTACGTCCATACCGAACAGAACGAATTGCGTGATTTTTTCACATTCTCCCGTCTTATCGTCCATTCTCACAATGCCACAATGGAAAAGGTTTGGGTTTAAAAAATAATTAAACCAAGCGTAATTTTTGATTTTTTACATAAAATATTATCGCAGTACTTGCTTAACAATTTTGAGACGAACATATTTAAAGAGGAGCCGATCAATCGAATATTTTCATTCAACAATCGACATAAAATTCAAGTTATAATGTATTTATTTGTCATGAAAAAACCATTCATGATTATAATAAAATATAAAATGCGATTATTTATTTAGTTTAGTTGCACATTTATTTTATAGCACTTTTGCTTTAATTTTTAGCATAATTGGCATTAAAATAACTAATTAGATCTTGACACAGATGTTAAAATTCCTAGAAAGGCTGCCAGCTGTGCAAGCAATTTAATGGCAAATGAATGCTACGCTTTAAGAATAATTTTTTAACCCGTGTAAACCAGGGCAGACCTAAAGCTATTATACAATATGCGTATCTTGGCTGCAGAAATACCCCAGTTAACCCCGTTAACTGGTTCCTTCTACTACAACCGTTAACCTAGCCAATGGGGTTTATTGCGACCCCAAGTTTTTGATTTTTCTTCAATAACTCTTTTAATATAAACCCCAATCACAAAATGTTTGTATTAGTCTAAAAAAGTCCACGTACAAGTGCGAAAAAAATAAAAACAACAATATACGCTTCCTTAGACATGAGCGCGATGGTTTTTTCTCTCTATTTTCTTTACCGAGTGCAAGTGAAACCGTGCGATTGATACGTGCGACGAGTGAGCAGTCTGCGGTGGGACATCGCCTAGTATGCTTGTCATTTACGCGTCATATTGAATAACTATTTTTATTCCTAGAAAAATCCATCTTTAAAACAAGTCAAGATATTGATGAAGAATTCATCTGTTCCTCACAAAATAATTCAAAATGTCATGAATGTACACTCTTAGTAATTCCCTTATCAATATTAAGATCCCATTATCTCTTATAATGAATACAAAAAAACTATTATTTATTATTATATTATATTTTTCCGAATATAAAGCAGTATTTTATATTTGAATATTATAACTGAGAGCTTTCCAATTGAAACATTAACGATGCACAGGAAGATGGCTATTCAAAACGATCCTTAACATGTATCGACCTAAATAATGCCAAAACATGTAAATATTTCGCGGAAATCAACGTATTCTGAAAAGCTCTAGTACGATTTACCAGGAAGGTTGAAATATAAGCCTTGTTCCAAAAACAAACGCTAATTAATATCGAGTCCAGCTTCTCAAAATTTATAGGTAATATAAAAACAAAAAGGTATGATCTTTTAAAAACAGCTCTATACATTTTAATATCAATATAAGAGTGGATCATATTGTAAAGGAATTACAATAAAATACGATGTTCTCCAAATACAAGAAGGCAAATTTGAGATGTCAATAATTTAAAAAAATGTAAGTGATAAAGGCAATAAAAAATCTACAGAATATTCGAAGGTCAGAAAATTTTTCCGCCAAAAAATATTACAATATACTATAGAGTTAAGATTTGTCTCATAAAACAAAATAATTCATAATTATTGATTGTAAAATTATGGTTAATGTGCAAAAAAGGGAAATAAAGCATATAAATATCACTGTTATTTGAGAAAATTTTCTTGTCCACTTGTCTTGTCTGTTTTTGGATGTATTTGTTCGCTTTTTTCTTATACGTCTGTCGATTATTAGCGAAGTGGAATAATTCTGGAGCTCCTAATCCATTTAAGTCCATTTGCGAATTTTGCTTAGCCACGACGGCTTGTTTCTTTCCAGACGCTGTTTACCCTCCATGATGGTTTGCAAAAGGCCCACGAATGCTGTGTCCAACGTACTGATTTGTATGTTTTTTTTACGGTGTCCAAAAGCTCTCGCTCCTTGTGAAGAAGTGGGAATACGGTTGTATTTTTTAATAAACCTAATAATATTAATTATTAAACCCATCTTAAGCACCATTCAGCAATGTTTGAGGTTCCTCATCATTTTTCGATACTACCATTATGTCGTCCGAGAAACGAATGTTTTTTATTTCCTCTCCAATTCGCAATCAAACAGGACAATCTTAATTTTTTTATTGTAACACTTACTTTATAGAACCTTCCCGTACAACATGACATTTTTTTAAATCTTTAGTATGTGTATCTTATACATTAAAAGTCTTTTTCCAAGTCTTATATCTTGTCAATGAAGTCCGGCGTATTTTAGTGCACCTATTATTTGTTGAAGTTGCACATGATGGCCAAGGCACAACACGACGTTGGTCCAAACACGTGGAATAACCACCACAAGTGGTTAAAAAAATATCTCTAAACTAGAATATCTACATAAGACAGTAATAGATACGTCTAATATACTCAAAACATGTCTATAATCTATCTAAGATGGAGTGAAAGGCACTTTTAGGTTGGCGATTAAACTAGAATAAAGAAAAATGATTTATAAAGTTATCAGAAACGACCGATATTCAGTCTACTCTACTTTTTTATTTTATTTATTTGAGAATTTTATTCAGATGCGAGCATTTTTTGCCTAATATGTTTTAAATATCAATATTAGAGATTGCATATCTATTTTTATCCATTTGTCGACGGACAGTCGCAAAAAATTAGCGTCGAGCGTTCATCACACGAAATAGAAGCCTTTCCTCCCCCCATGACATTCGCCCCATATTTTATCTAGAGAGAAAACAATTTGCCTTTTATTCCGTCCAGTTAAATCTCAACGTCACCAAATTGACAACATCGGCTCTTATTAAAAGATATTTTATTTAACAAAAGACAATGCCAAAATTTATTCACGACTACAAAAAATCGTGCACCCTTTGTCCCCTCGCGTGTGGTACATATGATAGATGCAAGTGATTCGCCATATTTATTGCGGGTGAATAAATTTGCGAGACAGATTTTATTATAATAAATGCTTGAGAATCAGCGCCGGGTATAATGGACACTCGTAGAAAGTTTACGCTGAAAGTTTTCCGTTTATTCTACGCCAGTCATTGATTCCTATAGACTTTTAATAACCCACTGCTCTAAAACACATTTTATTATGTCTAATGGTTCCGCTATTCTCGCATTTCCGACCACATTTGTTTTATTACGCCTTATAAACTTGACTAGCACCCTAATAACTATTATAAGTGAGGGTATATTCGGTGTATACTCCTCATATATAAAATAAATTCTTAAACGCTTCGCTTTATGATCGCATGTCTTACTGTAACGTGTCAGAGGACGTAATATAACTGTTATCGAGCTTTTTCAGCTGTTATTATTATATAATAAAATATTTTCAGACAGCAGAAAATGACGCAACATTTAATAATTTCTGATTTTATTCTGCGATTTTGAACGATCTAAGTAAATTCTACCGCATTTTCCCGTATTATCTTCCGTATCGTTTTACATGCTGGCATTTTTTTTATGTCCTCTCTGCCATTATTTTTAATACGCCAGAAGGCTTCCTGTAACGGCGGTCCCGATTTGTCGAAGCCCTCGGAATATATTCGGAGAAGCCGGGTCAAAAGTCGGGGACGCTCTTCCGCAAAACGAAAACTTTGGAACCCCGCCGCTTTTCCGGCGCCGGATCTTCCGCTCGGCGAAAGAATCTCACATCTGTCCGATGCTTATTTTGCCGGTTAGGGGTTTTCCAAATTTAATAAAAGCACTTTCACTCGCAGTAATGGTGATGAATAAAAACTCTGATATTTGCCGTAATAAAGATGGCCATAACTGATATTGTAATGCGACGCGAATTTTGTGTAATTTTTTGTACGTACCTTTGAACGCGTGCGATATACAGGGTGTGTTAATAATTTTATATGGTCCATAAAAAATAATATATATGTATACGATATGTGAGTTTACTGAAACGTATATTAAAATATTTTTTTTATATTATATTAAGCGATAAAGCAATAAAGAGCTGGTGTCATTAAGACAAATTTCCTTTGAGATATTAAAATGATATTTTATCATTTGTTTAAAAAAAATAATGCCTGAGTTAACGTGATTTTTTTTAAATGGCTACTAGTTATATTTAAATTTGGTTATTATTTATTCATTACTACTGTATGTTTTAATTTTTTTTGTCGTTATCAGTATGCTTTGTTATATTTCTGAGCTATCTAACATTATTTATTTAGCTAACTTACTGATATAATTTTAAGAATAATTCCTAAAACCACAAAAATTGTTTCTTCTAAATAATTAAATGGCTTTTAACACTATGGTGGCCTCCCAAATTACCGAAAACTTGCGCTAGGGGCCGCCGATTTACCTTAGTATTATATTACCTATTTGAATTTTGTAATTTTGTGGTCGACTAAAGCGTTAAAAAAAAGAATTGTGAATAAACGAAAAACTATATAGACATTTTATCATATTATGTTATCATATAAAAATTGTTAACGAAAACATGATGCGTATGCTGCATTGCCGGCCATCAATGATCGAACCCGTGATGATGCACCATATGCATCATGCGGTCACCAATGATCGAACCCATGATGATGCAACATATGCATCAGCGGCCAACATGATGTTAATACGAAATAATAATATCATTCATCATCAACTCAAGAATTTTCTAAATTTTTGCCGTCATAAAAGGCGTTTTTTAGCCACGAGTTTTCAAACTAAGAAATATCATAAAAGTTTATATTAAAAAATAATAATTTATTCGATTTTCCGATCTATTTTCTTTAATATGTGCCTGGTCATTAATACCAAACTTTATATACTTTTGTCGTCATCAATGAAGTTTTTATTAGCTTTTAACTTAAATTAATAGATTTAATTCAATCGTATTTTTTCCTCGATTAGCTTAAACTGATATTTCTATCTTTTTCACCTCGTCAACATTCTTCTGATAAAAGTTTGTTGAATGGTTTATTTTATGTTAACCTACCCTTGGTGATGGCGTATATTTTAAACCCCATTTATTTTTTATTTTTTTTCGAATAACTCTTTAAATATAAATCTTACATGTCACAAACTTTTTGTAATTGTATAAAAATGTCTAAAGAATAAATATTATAAATAATTAATGTCCTTTATTGTCTGCAATTGCGAAAATAATTATAAAAAACAACAATATTCGCTTCTGTTACCACGAGTGTGATGTTTTTTCTCGCTCGCATTCGGTACGATGTGCCGAGTGCGAGTGAAAACGTGCGATTGTGCCGCGAAAACATTGCCAAGCGGACGCGTCAAAAAATCCAACATATTGACCAATTCTGAAACATTTCATGAACAACTAGTTTTTACTAAGAATAATCCATTAAAAAAAAACCACGAAATTGTTGAAGAGTTTATCAATGCTTGGGGTCTTTGAGGGACCCCTTCGGACGACGCGGTTGTTTTTGAGCCGCCTTGCCCGATAGGTTATTTAAAAAAAACTATTGTTAATATAAATCTATACCATTAAAAATGCTATTCAACTTTAATACATTTATCTTTTAGTTTGATCTAATTTTTTGCAAATGTCTTGTAATTTTTAAAAAATCATTAAATGGCACATATTAATATTAATTTTATATTTTTTATACACATCGTTTATTTTAATGTTAATATTATTCAAAGTCGAGATTCAATTTCATGAAAATGCTTGGGGTTTATTTATAATTATAAATTAACCCTCTTCGAACGACGCGTTTGTCTACAAACCACCGTGATGGATGGGCTAGATTCTTTGCCGATTCTAATAACATTTTGAATGAACCAATTATATTTAATTTAAAGGAGCTGTCTAACCCTAATTTAATACAGTAACGGTAAAAAATTAAACTAAAATACCGAAAACTAGAACGAAATATTTTTTTTAATAAAAACAGTTTGATAATAAGATTTTTTTTTAAATAAATTCACACGTATTTAATTTTTAGTATGACACTGTATTTTAGCTAGTCAATGCGACGGCATTTACTTAAAATCACATATCAACTGGTGGTTGACAGAGTTTGACATTAGAGCGAGTCCTTGGAGTATCGGAAAATGTCGCCACGAGAAAAATATCTGCTGGCCTGTCGATAAGAAAAGCATCCCGGCGGAAAAGCCGCTCGCGATAAATCAATTCATTTCGTATTTAATACAGGATTTGTCACAGGCGACGGGTCACGAATGGACCGCAATGCACCCCAATATTACTGAAAATAATCATCCTGTCGTATTATATATATTTTTTTTGTTGAGTTCTGACAAATGTTTTTGTCATTATTGAATTTCCACACGTGAAAAAAATTGTCAACGCGACTTATTTGATAAAACAGTAATAAAGGGATGGGCGTCAGACAACAAAGGCGCGCGACCCTTATAATTTATATCAAAGGCTCTTCCATCCTGTGTTACAAAGAGAGAATAATCCCGTTTGTGAGGTGATCCCCTGAAAAAATTTAAATTGCCGAAAACAAAACGTACGACGAACCAATCGTTTTATTAGCAATGAAGAGTATCTCCATAATTATCCTAATTTATACAACATTTAATTGACTGAATGATCCTACGTAGATAACAGAATTAAAAGCTATAATTTGTTAATGGATTTTTTTATCCCGATTTACGACGTCTTGACGTGCTATAAAAATACACACATGAAAACATTAATACTTTTGACCTTTATAAAATATTTAACACGTCTAGCCTTTATCGAAGGACAATACACCAATCGCCCTAACTATTTTTTTTTATTCAATTGATTAATGTCCTTTAAGCGGATTTAAAAATATTTTCTGAATATTCCACGATAACCATGTTGGTTAATTATCGTCGCCAACGGTACAAAGGATTGATTATAATTTGTCTCACTAATAGGGTTGAAAAGGATTAGCTTATATATTATTTAACTTTTGACACTCGTGGATAAAACATTTGTAATGAAATAAAATCATTTAATATTTTGAATCATCACATCAATTCGATGTGCTGTATTCAATTTAACGACGGCCCTAACAATGGATAACATAATTCTATAGAAACGATGATAAAAAAAGGAGATCGTAAATCTATTTATACAAAATAAATGGATTTATTTGTATGGAACGATAATAAAAATTGATTAAAACATTTTATTAGATTGATGAATCAAACGGCCATAAAATCCAATTGATTATTTTAGGTTGCGCAAAGTTGAATTAATTAATGGTCCCGTGAAAGTATGATTTATTGTTCAGCGTATAAACTAAGTTACTAATGACTAATAGATGTAATTAATCGTAGATTTTTTAATAAACTCCATGTTATATTTTATAAAATCAATAATACTAATTTTAGCATATATTAAATAAATAATAAAAAGTGACAAATGAAAATAGAAGGCGTTAAATTTACTGTGGTTGTTTTAAACATAAAAATTAAGCTCTTTCGATTTGATTTATGGCATCGTTACAGAATGAGATTCTAGTGAAAACCACACCCTTTTGACTGACAAGTAACAGTCGTTTTATTTTCAGTTCACAATAAAGCTCAGCGTTTATTATTTAATTAGTTTGCAACAATTTAACATATATTATCTTCATATTTCACACAACGCTTTTTTGGGTATAATTAATAATAATTTTAGGTTAATTATAACCATAAATTTTCCTGAATGCTGAAGAAATATTTGTTTCAGAACATATGCAAGATCTGATTATGTATACATTTATAATGTATTTTGAAACCATTCCAAAAATTTGTACATGTCAAATTGATGTCGATTGATCTGTGTCCATCTTTAGTGAGTTTACATATTTTTTAATTAATTGTCTTTGGTCCTTAATAGCTTTTTTATCAGCCGTCTATATATATTTCCGCTTCAGAACTTTCTAAACCATCGTTGATTGATTCGAACATTGATAGTATCTCTGCAAAATACATAGCAAATATTTGTGTTGCCGCTGTTGCAACACGGCCTTTTCAATTTTCTAGAGTAAACAGTATATGGACTATTTTCTCTGACACTAAGTTGTCTAACCATTCGATCTGAACTGAAGACTGTGTGAAACCCTTTATTTATATAATACGATGACATATTTAGCACAAATAATAATATATTCTCATTGAAAAAGAAAATATGATTGGCTATATTAAAAATATACATGTTGCAGTCAACGACAAGTCTCCTCTATCATAATCAATGTAAAAAAACTGCTGAAACTTACTTCTTGTCGAGTTTTTTAATAAGAATGTCGTATTCAAATACCATATAAATGAGAAATAAAGCAGTTTTTTCTATGCCACAACGAATTTAACAAAATTAAACTTTTTTTAATATTATTTTAGACATAAAAACCTACAACTGAAGTTTCCTACGCAAAAAACACTGATTATTTATATTTACAATATATGTTTTTATGTAATTTAATTGATTAATATTAAAAATAAAATTGGTTTTGATCAAATTATAATAGAGAGTTCAATAAATTATCAAGTCTAAATATAAAATTGGAAATAAATTAAATGTAAGTCATAAACGTGAAATTCGTTTGGTGTACTTTGACATATATTTAAAGTTTAAATAGATATGATATAGATATTCTTATAAAAAATTAGATTTATTAAGCATTGCAATTTTTTAGGTTTAAATATATGTAATAGATTTTTTTTTAATACTATTACCAAAATGTATAGAGAAATGATGAAAAATCCTTCACCGTGCATTGAATATGGAAAGCTATCGCCGCTATTGACAGTCAACCGGAAATGCAGTCGAATATCAATGCAATGGATTCAGAACAAACTTAGATACACCACTCCACATCAGAATTCGAACAGTAATCAATATACGTTAAACAGTGACCCGAAGAATTAAATATTATTTTTATATTTTGGATTATCATTGAGATTTTCCTCAAAAGTATATGTGAAAATATATTTTATATTGAAAAATATACGAGTATTTTTAAATAGAGATTGGCACAAATGGCACATTAAAGATTCATTCATTAGAATTTGACATATTTTTTAAACCATTTAATCTTATATAACACGGTAGAGAAGATTTAGACCAATCATCAGGTATCTTACAAGTCTTATTAAGCGTTTCTTTGCAAAAAAATAATATATTTTTAATGAGTTTTCGTTGTTTGCGAGCGTTTTTTCTATTTAGTAGTTCTCTTAAAAGAAATCATATTTTTCGCTGAATATTCAACCATAAATTGAATCAGACAATAAAAAGGAAACATTTAATGTATGAATCATTCCATTACGAGAGTTCTAAATCATACAAAAATCGTTGAATCGTTTAGATACAAGTTGATCAATAGCCATAGTTTATATTAAGATATTTGAGTTATAATAAAAGCAGATTTAAGCTTGAAGATGCAAATTTATCTGCCATTAATACAAACATATTTAGTAAAATTAGATCAAAATTAATCATATATTAATTCGATAAGAACTTTTCAACTCGAAACTATCAATTTATTCTAAACTCTTGTCTTCTTTGTCTTCAGAGTATTTTAAATAAATATATAATATATTTTTTTCGACAAAAAGAAAAGAGTCCCAACCTCATATCACAAAGATATAAAAAAAATGCTAATTCGCGAATAATGGAATTTAACATTTAACAAACCGACAACCATTATTCCTGGCAAAATCAACCCTTTTTTTAATGAAATATTTAACTAAAAATTACGCAAAATGGCAATGAAACCTACATTGCCTTTAAAAATACATATCAAATTAATTAGGGTATCAAAATTTTAATTTTTTTATGGAAAATGATTTTAGAAATATACAGAGAAAAGTAAATATACGATATTTACTCTGCTTTTAACTGGAGAAGCCTTAAAAATTGAAAATAATTAAATGTGAAAACGATAAATTACCCAAGACAAGATGTTGTGTGAAAAAAAATATAAAACATCTAATTTGGTTTTATTTCTTGGAATAGCAGAAAATCTACCCAGAAAATTTAATCATTGATAGTTCAATATCAATGAAGTTTTCAAAAGAGGAATTGGGCATGAATAAATACACGATCATAGATAATTTCCTTAGCAAGGGATCTTTGGGAACTTTGTGTGGGTGATTCACAATTCTGATACTTACTATAATATTTAGTAAGTTGGAAGTATCAGAAAAATCTATATTTTAATATTTCAATATAAATCATATCTTACTTTCGTTAATTGTAGTAGTGAAATTCGCTTCTAGAGTATAGAGGAAACATAGGAATTAGCTATAAAGCGAAATAAATTACAGAAAGGAGCATTGAAACACCATTTTAAGTCATATTTGGGCAAATTCATTGTAAAATTCGAAGGCCACATCTTACAAACTTGATTGAAAAAATATATTTTATTGTATTTTTTTGTTAATCTGATCATATTAATAACGTATGCGTTATTTTCTACAGACAACCATTTATACTTTATTTATAAATAACCAATGAAACGATTTTTACGTACAAGCAAAATTGATATCAAGTAACATATTTCTGAATTGTGTGCACAGACTACATTTTTTCAGAAAGTAACATCTGAAATATATCTATTGCACCAAAAATAATCATATTTATCAATTTCACTTACTTTTTTCAGCAAATTTCATTGAAAATCGACGTAAACACTATCTGACACTACACACTTTCGATTTCATATGGCTACTGTTAATTCATTTTTTTTTATTTGAATAATACTGTTAACGGCCATATTGATTATGACTCAGAGCTTTTCACAGTCAACAAATAACCCATTTAAACCGCCTGGCCATAATTTCGGTTATACAATTTTGGGCGAAAAAAGGAGCAATCGGACCGCACAATAAAGTGGGCTTTAACCCTTTTCGCGCGCCCTGTTTGCCGACACGAACATTCATTTCAGCCGGAGAGATATTGGCAGAAAGCACATGGACAAACACAGAGGCCGCCTTATCGAGCAAATGACCTTCTTCCAGGCCGGAATACAGTCGCTTCCTGTCCCGAGGCCGTATCCCCTCTGTTGCGGCCATTACTCTACGCTCTTCTGGAACTGAAGCTAAAAAAAAAGACGAATACGTGTTGCTCAGCTCGAAACGATATTCGTATCAAATATTAGAGCCGAATGAAATGCTGTACGATGTCATGTCGTAAACTGGACAAAGCACCGTTTTTTTTTTCAGGATTTTCCTTTATGTGAATGTCTTGTGGTGTGGGGGGCTGATAACGGGTTGAATTCGGTGTAAGCCGAATACGCAATGGGAAAAATATGATTGATGTTTCAGATAACATCAAACGTACGTACATGCACAAGAAAAAATGAGATCAGATCATGAAAATATATATTTAAACGTTTTAACGAATAATATCTCATATCATCACATGCGAGGTTTGATATTGAATTTCACGAGATGTATAAGTCCAATTGTCGCGAATATTTTTTATTGTGTTGGTACATTTGTCTCTGACGTATCTTGACATCGGTAGCTATATTGGATACTCACTTTATTGTTGGCTGCTATAAAACGTGCTTTCACGTGTTTTCGTATGCTCAACGATTTTTTGCTCGACAAAAAAAAACGGAATTTGCATTAAATTTTACTTTATTAATAGAATAAAGTGCAGCATCGCATGTCAAATATTGCTTTTGGCAAGTTATCTATAAATGAAACAAACATTTATAAGTAATAAAACGTTTTCGGGAGGGCTGTGAAGACATTAAGATAAGATAACGAGCGTCTAGGACCTCCCAACACATCAACAATCGATGACATCTTCGAAAAAAGTGAAGTAAATGATTATAGACTATCGCTGAATAACGATTAGAGAGGTTTCTGATAATGTTAACATATCATTTAGCTAATATCTAATCATTGTTTTCAAATATTTTGGATATGAGACGAATTCATGCTGAAATCGATCATGCAGAAAGTGCAATGCTCAGTATTTCATTGCTAAATGACTATTCATAACTGATAATAACCTAAAACTGCAATTTTAAACTGCTCGCCGTTTAAATATCTAAACTACAAACAATCGTAGTTGCAATCAACCATTTTAGTAAAACCATCTAATTAGTGAACTGCAGTAGTAAATCAAAGCATTTATTATAAGTTGAGATTAATAGAGAATCCATGTTGTTTTTGTTGTTTAGTATTAAAATACTTTTTGATGACTATACAAATAAAAACGATATAATAACGGCAATAAATGCAATCCAACTATCAGCAAAAGCAGAAACTTTAATAATTAAAATAATAGATATATAAATCCACCAACGTATAGAACACTTCTCCATGACGTATAGATTTTACCGACTCTCTATAAATAATTTTTGAAAAAAGAGAGTATCTTTAAAAGGACGTATATGAGGCGACGATATTTATTCCACTAAACCACAATTATAACAGATATTCTACAATAAAATAACGAATTTATAGTTTAGTTGTGATATGTAAGAAAACGGTTATTCGAAAATTTCCGTCTTTTCATCAAGAGTATCGTGCTTAAAGGTAATTCCTTTCAGAATATTATAGAAACGGTAGCAAGTGTGATAAATTTATTAAGAGCATAGAATGTTTAAATTACTAAAAAAAAATTAGAGCAGAACTTCAAGATCTTATCACACAGAGAGAAGTAAGATGGATTTATTACCACAGGTAAAAGAATTTATATTATTTAGGAATTAAATTTGAAATTACCTGAAAATCATCACATTGATTCCATGATAATTACGATAAATGCATTTAAAGTTAAATTAGTGCTCTGGAAATCACAAATATTGATGAGTTATTACCTAATAAAAATGCTATTACCCGTTAAATCGGTAAGAAAGAGTTTAACACTAGTTTTGAACGTTTTTTTTATGAATCCTTTCTTTCATACAGTGTCATTTGGCATTACAATGAGATGGACATAGATTTGCAATATCAAATATAGTATATTCATTTTTTTAATTTAAATTATAATATCTATTTTTAATTGAATTTATGTTGCAATAATAGTTTCATGTTTCAATTTTACTCTTTATTTCTGATATATTGTATCCTAATTTTTAAAAAAGGTTACCGACCCCTGACCTAGCATTTCTGCGCCTTTTGCGTAATACAATATGAAGTAAGCTTCCGTATTTTTGGAGAACCAACTCATGACATTACATCATTACTCAGGTTGTTTTTGTATTTTTTCCCAAAAATAACAATTATAAATCAGTATTCCGTATTTGTCAGACTTTTTCTAACATTGAGCAGATTAAAACAGAATCTCTGAAGGAGCATATCAAAAATTGTACATATTTATTTAAATAATCAAAACTATATTTATGTTTTATTAATATTTATAAAATATAGGGACCCGAAGGTAATCGCGAATTTTATGAACCGATGTTTGAGTTAAATTTGTGCCCTGACACGGTATTATTATTTAACCATTTTTCTAGTGCAATAAATTATATTTTATTGTTAAGGATAAAATTTTCATAACCGGAACTGTCAAAGGACACATAAAATATTGTATGCGACTATTTTATGAGTAGGACACACCAGCAAGGCCACTAAATCCATTAACAATGTTTATTGTCGAGTACTAACGGAAGTAGATGCCAATTTTGGTATTCAATCACTTAAATCACGCAATATAAATTAAAAATTCGATGATGACGTGTTGAATCTCCATGGTACATAATACAGCTACATTTAAAATGCATCGGCAAATTTAATAGAATGGAAAATCAAAATGTTTGACGACAATGCAAGAAAAACTCGGGAGTTAAACTGAAGAGATATCCTATATTTTAATCAAACTTAATTGTTAAAGTTAATTGCCAATAAGCGCAGATAGTATTCAGATGGGTGACCATTCTGAATACTTTTGAGTGACGCTGGTCAACAGAGGGGTGGGATGAAGGCTGACGACCTTCATCTCACAAAAAAACCACTGCGGTGCAGGAGGCAACGGGAAACCACTGTACTATATATTCCCATGAAAACCATGTCCATGGTTCTCCATAAGGGGAATCATGCAAATGGTCACGATCCTCAGAAATGAGGGAAAGTGGATTAATATCTTATGTATAAAAAAAATATAATAATATGTAATCGCTTCACGACTCAAAATAATAATCAAACTAAACTCTAACCGATTATTGACATTTATTTTACTTTTTATGTAAAAACATTAAATAAATAAATTTCTGTATTATTTATAAAAATGCGAATTTCTTTGCGATCTCCCTAATATTCACTATTTTCAAAATCGCAAGAATATTGATAGCATACCCTCAGCTTGATCGTATCAAAGTAGACACGATACAAATGATGATGATTATTAAAAATTCCAAAGGCTACTTATTTCAGTAGGTAGATAAGGAGATAAATGATTCCAATGAGAGCGAATCTCTTCAGAAAATATATTCAGATTTTAAATTATTCGCTATTCGTATAACAATATATTTACGATTTTATTACGGAAAATAATCTATATAATTAATTAAAAAGGATAATGTAACGATATTGGAGTGTTAAAAGGTGTTTGCCGATCTCAGCAGTGCTGAAGTGTGAGAAAACTTTTTACAAAAGCATTTGTAACCGAGTCGGACACCGCGATATGTCCATAAAAAGAAAAGCTCATGGAACCACGGCGAAAGCTGATGTAATCTTCGTTCTAGATTTTCAGATTGGATTCAGCACACGTTACTGAATACTTATTTTTTACTGGATTGACACGGTTTTTCAGTTATTTTTAAAAAAGAAAATAATCTTTCATAACAGATCATTGATTTTAACGAAGTTAAATCTATTGTCACATGGAGCTGGGCTATGGTATCATTGATTTCGACAGCCAACCCTCTTCGGGCTCTCAGCATGAGACCACGTAGCCAATTACTGTTATCTTTGATGTGCTTAACACCACGGAGGAGAACAGGATTTGCTGTGCATGCCAACCATGGCGAAATAAAGCCATGCAAAATCGAATGTTGTGTTAATTTCGACACAACGAACCAGAAATCCGATATGAAAAATCGATCAAATATAATAGTTGAGAGTTTGCATGCAGATTATTATTGCGTCGAAATAAATCGGTTTAAAAGGTCAAAATAAACTACGTATTTTCAGCTTGCTGTTGACCGAAGTCTGCATTGAAGCTTTTAGTTTTTAATTAATAATAATTTTGCCTTAGGCGGAAATTTTCGATAAGTTTGCAGACTGATGGATGAATGGAATCGACAGTTTGTTGGGAAAAGCTCTGTCTGACCCAGACCGAATTATTTAGTTCTTATATTTCATAATTTCAAAACAAACCTTATATTTTCACGGAAATCTCTCGAGAAAAATAATTATGATTAGCTGTTGATCAAATCATTAAATACATTTAAAACATTAATTTGAATAAAAAATACTGAATTACATATTACTACGAGTGTCATAGCTTGTGGGTAACATACATATTATTAGGATAATGTATGTTAACCGCGACTAAACTAAGCTAGTAATCAGATTTGTGAATGTCCGACGGAAACTGTAATTTCAGGGAATTCCTTAAGAAGAAAAAACCCATTATTTCTGCATGTTTAAAAAAATATTCATGTGGTAGTTTGGCGCTTTCGAATTAATTAATTTATTGCCGTCTATTCTTTGTTGAATAAATAATTATAAAACAAAAAATATATAATTCAAACCGACTGAAATAATATTAAAATTGACCAGTGTCGTGGTTTGACACTGGGAGGAATATTAGTGTGAGATACACATTTTCCTTGAATCTTTTCTTGGGTTAATACGTAATTATGAACAAATGATATAAATTTTAATCCAACTAAAATAGTTTTAAAATAAACCAGTGTTATGAATTTTAGGTAACATTTATTTATTTATTTATTCGACTACGATAGATGAATACTATAACATAAATATTCGAAAGCGTCATTTATTTATATAAAGATTCGATAAACACTCTAAAGACTTTAAAGATACAGTGTCAAACTCCGACACAGGTTAATTTTTAACATGTATCTGTTTGATAATAAAAGTTTACCGAGACTGAGCTAAGATAGTACTGATATAGTAGATCAATTCTTTAGCGATCTAAATCTTAATAGATCTGAGAATTCTTAAGAAATGATGAGAAATAATTTTCCAGCTATTGTAAATTATTTAAAAATATTATTCTGTTTAAATTTAATTTTCATATATTTTATTTAATTTTAAAATGCAACAAAAACATAATTATTTGATAAAGTTATGATTATTTATTAAAATATTCACGGTTACTAAGAATAAATGTTTTGTTTTCTTAAAAAAATAATACCAATGTTAGAAAAATGACATTTGCAAATCTCATATTTCCAAAAAAACTCTAAGACTATTGGATAGAAATGGTTTTTATGCAATCGTTCTCCAAAATAAATAAGAATTATCTATTTAATACCCAATAGTTTAGATTTTTAAAGAATAATCTCTAGTACATAGAAAGTTCACATCTTTATAATAAATACTTACTATTTTTTCGTTCAAGTTTTTAATCCTATCCCTAGCCGTACCGAGGGGATGGGTCTACTGGGAACCCCAGGTTTTTGATTTTTCTCGAATAAATCTTTTAATATAAATCCTACATGCCATAAACTTTTTGTATTTGTCTATAAAAGTCTAAAAAATAAATATGATAAATAATCATTGATCCTTATTTTCTGCAATTGCAAAAAAAAAACAATAACCGCTTCTGTTACCACGGGCGCGATGTTTTTTCTCGCTCACTTCCGGTACAATGTACCAAGTACGTGTGAAACATACTATTGACATGCACGATGAGAACTCAGTTTGCGGCAAGACTAGTTATTATACAAGATTGGGTAAAAAATCTAAAATATCGACGAAATTATGAAGCATATCATGAATAACTATTTTTATTCTTAGAATAATCCATTTTTCAGTACAGTTACCAATAAAATATATTTATATCAATGTTAAGGGCGCGACAGTAGAACCAATATTACAAAAGGTATCCCACCGCTGCCACCAGAATGTTAGGGAGCACGCGACGATAGTACCGAAAAGGTATAAGCCTCAATGTTAAGGCACCTGAATGGCGTATCAAAAGGTGCAACCGCTGGCAAACGTTCGATCGTTGACGGGTTGACGGTCAGCGCTGAGTCGAGATCAAAGTGAAACACGCTTTGTTTGTTGATGATGTTTATTGAGAATTGCAGGTGTCGTCAGTTCGATGATAAGGATCCCAGGGACGTATCTCTGGTACGAGATGATGATAAAGATCCCAGAGACGTATCTCTGGAACGAGATGATGATGAAGATCCCGGAGACGTATCTCCGTTATGAGAGAAATCAAATAAAATATTACAATATTTATTAAGATTGCTGAAAGCGTTCTCATACGTCCAGATATCGTCGTCAAAATAAAACCAGCATTATTGATTTACGAACCATTAAACCAGAGAACTTCATCGATGTATCTTTATTACGATTCTGTGATTTTTACATTTGACCGCAAAGTGAATTATGCGGTCCACTAAAAATATTAGAATCCCCATGTGCAAATTGATTGCGAAAATTTTATTACAGGAAATAAATTGACATTTGCAGATCGTAAAAGGAAATTTAATAAAGTTCGTTTTACAGCTCGTTCTCGAATCATCGACAGGTTAAAGGTTATATGGCCACTGTGATTTTATTATCCGAATATGGCGATAACTGGCCGCTCGAATAGTGGTGGATATATTTTGAGTTATTTATTATTTGATTTCGCATTACGCGTAACGCAGAGTACGATTTGCCTGCGCAAACTTGTTACCAAACTTAATATTGACTCGGCTCTATTCCCTGAATACATTTCTGGGAATACTAATAGATAATGATAAGTTCCCAATGAAGTCTTCGTATTTGATATATACGTATAGATATATTTACACATATTCATATAATTGTTTGTGGATGTTAATTAATTTTTATTATATGGAGGGAAAATGTGTAACGGAGATTGGGGATTTTCATTTTTAATAAAAATGCTATGGAAAGTCTCGTAAAATTTAGTTTTTATAGAAACATTCGAGATGGTATCAAAGGCCGGCCACTCGTGTATACAATTTTATTGAAGCTGAAAACTTTTTTGCATTTTTATCGGAAATGAGATTTCGCGATAATGAAATTCTTGTATAGCGTCGCAGTTTTGATTCGTTCGCAGCGTTGTTTAATTAAAACATCGATTGCGAAACCAAGCCCGCTGCATACATTGTTGTAGATACGTGTTCGAAGCACTTTTTTTGTCCAAGAAATGGGTCACGAACTGTTAACAATGTATCGCACTGCAAAATCCAATTTATTTGGACATCGGTAAGCTACTGTTGCACATCAAAAAGTTGCGACTTTGCAAAACTGAGCTTGTTTTGTAGCGAGTTTAAAGTACGATAACCATTTGAGTTATAGCCATCTGCAACGTATGATGCATAGCTTTTTTTGTTATATATAAGAACCGAGCTCGAGTCACACCTGGTATCGACGATCGCGTGATAATTTTCATGACACGATTTATTTTTACTGAAATTAACGTCATAGAAGATTTTGTTCAATTATATTTTCAGCATGACATCATATTTTTACAACGTTGATCACCGTTTTATTATCACGAATATATATGTTTTATTTGAAATATATATAAATAAAATATTTATAGATGTATTTTGAGTACCACACGAAAATTACGTTTTTTTACATTGAATTTTTCGATAGTCAGTAGTGTCTTGGTCTCGTATAAAACAGGTTTTAATATAACACGGTTGATGTTTAGTGGTATTTTTTTGTACAACATGCTTTATATAACACGATTTAAAAAAAATAGTTGGAAAATTCTATAGTTGAAAAGATGGAAAGAGCTCATAATATGGATAGAAGTCTGCAATGACAAAAACATACCTATAGACAGAAACATCATTCAAAAGAGAGCACTAAAAATTATGATTATTTAGAAAGAACTGAACAATCGTCATCTGAAGATCCTCAATCATAGTTTTGCTGATAGTAGAGGATGGTTTTAAAATTTTAAGAAGCGATTCTCACTACATAATTTAAAATTCAAGAAGAAAATGCGTCGGCTGACATTGAATCTTCTAAAAAAATTACTTTAGAATTCGCTGATTGAAAAAGAGTCCAACATATAGAATTGATAGTGATAGTTTGTCAGAAAGAATAAAAAGTAGACGTATATATTGTCGATTGTTCAACAAAAAAATATATATAATAACAGACTTACTATTTTTGTATGAACTTGGAATCTCGTATAACACGGATTTATATTACACGACTCTTTTGTGGAACCATATGACGGTGTTATACGAGGCCAAGGTGTATATATCAAATAGAAAAACAAATATAAATATATACATATTGTCTATTTAAAAGTGTTAGAAATTATTTAAAAAAAAAATATATGAAAACATTCGAGTGAGAGGTGAAAAATGAAGGGTTACGGATCGAAGTCGAAGCAAATTCTAACAAATGTTCGCTCCAAATAGCAGACATAATCGGATACTCTAGGTCTATAGTGCAAGAACATTTTAAAATAATTGGCAAGATTCATAAACAGTTCACAAATATGAAACAAGTCTTTGTTTCCAGAAATATGTTTCAAATGTTTCCAGATTTAGTAAAATTGGAGGCAAATTCGACATTTCTTTTACATTTTGTGACAAGGCATAAGAAGTGGATTATATACCTAAACCAATGTCCTAAAATTAGTGGCTTTTTAAAGGGCAGGTACCACTGACTACGCTGAAACTGAAGATAATGGTCCAAATGGTCCCTTTGTTTTAATGGTTGGATTGTAAAGGAATTATTTATTATAAAATTCTTAAATATAGCCAAAAAATTACGATACAGTTTAAGCTGGAACGATTAATATGAGCAATTTGTGGAAAATGACCTAGAATATTCAATATAAAAAAGAGATCCCATTCAGCTAAGTTTACTAAGAATAAATCAATGGAATACGATGGGTATATAATTATTTATCTCTCATATTAAGCTAAACTTTTTAGTCGGATTATCTTTTTTGTAGATCAATGCAATAATTTTGAAAAAAAAATTTATTTTCATGTGCCCATAATGTGAAGAAAAAACCCTTTTATTTGATTAGACATTGATATCGATTGCAGCTGGAAAATACGACGATTAAGCTTTCATAAGCTTCAACGTTTGCGTGTCTTCATCCTCATTCATGCTGAACATAATTATTTTTTTATTTGAACAAATTTCCAATTAAAAATAAGATTCATATGAAATAACAGCCCTCAGAAAAATTGATTAGACCTCTAGCATTATTTCAATCTGTGGATTTGTATTTACAATTGCTCTAGTATATAAATAAGTTTATTTTTTTATTGTAATTATTTTAATATTAATGAAATATAGGATTAATCTGATTTTTTTTTTAAATATTTAACTAGTTGAAATAATATTCTTGCTAATAACTTAACCTTCAAGTACAACTTTAAAGTACTTTATATCTAAACTTGTTTCATACGGTGCTTATATTATTTAAATAAAAATATTCAGAATTTTTTTATATATGGCTTTAGGGAAAATATTTACCGTCGCTTAAAAAAAGTGCCATAATGACATTTTGATTCTGGAAGTTTGTCAGCGATAAATATATCCAGAACTACGAATTCTTTCGTGAATTCTGCAAAAAAATAGAAAAAAAGCTGCGTGATGTGAAAAATATTTTTTTGACATATCATTTTCAGGGTGGAAATAAAAAAATACTATTCGAATCACCGCAAAATCGTTTCTCTATTATATCAAAATAGCTTAAGAAAGAAATGCTTAATCACATTGTTGATAATGTTGAATTATATTTATTAATTTAATTAATTTATGATAAATAATACTTAAAAAAATATATATGAAATTTTCTAAATGTTTAACAAAATACTTGTTATTTATATATTATAAAGAGAGTTTGACATCAAAAATATATTAAATATTAAATATAATTTATTGCATATAAAAATTAATATCAATAAAATAACCTGAAATATTATTTAAAACATAATTTTTTTTTCTTTGTATATTTTATCGTGTGAAAACGTAGCAATTTTCCTATAAACTATTTTCAATACAACCTACGATTGTGAATAAACATTTCCTTTATAAAATATATTCTAAAGCCACACAAGATATAATTGAAAAAAATATGATTTTATTGTAGCATGAATATATTATTAGTTTTAAATATTTTTTAATAAATATAATCACATCAATTAAATCTATTATTCCTCCAACTTGTGATTAAAAATTTAACGTAATTTGTATTGCGATGTTAAAATATAAAACAGCATAGATTTTACAAACATTTTTAATGATATTTCTACAAAATATTAAATGGTGCAATATATTCATGTGAAAAATATTACAAATACCTAGAGTTTTTGCGTTTTTATTTATTTATTCAAATTTGCGTTTTATTTTTTTACTCAGTTTTCTTCTAGAGCCAATCCACCGCGTATATAGAATATTGAACATAGTTTATCCTAGGCACATCATAGTTTTTTAGATATATAAAATAATAAGCAAATTCCTATTCAAAAATATTCTTGAACTATATTTCGCATACACGAATGACCTTCAAATTCCCTATGGAAAATATACGTGGAAAAATAATACCTAATAAAAAGGTTAAAACGAATATATTTTCATAATAACGAACATGTTTTCATTTGTTAATATATCTTGTTTATTTAAAAATAAATTAAATATGGCGGCATTAAATATTTAACATATTAAATTAATATAATTACAAGAACTTACCAGAGATTATGTGTGATTTTCTCAATATTACACTCGAATGCATTTATGTACGTAAAACTATTCGAAAGTTATGAAACTAGCTTGAAAACAACGTTTTTCACTTCACGTGCAGGCTGCGACGTCACTAGTTTAGCATTGTTGCGAAAATGTTCTTCCGCAGCATAGATAAGAAAGTTGCCGAAGCTTCTACGGCCTATAGAGTAAAGCGTGCTCGCAAGAAGGCTTTCGCGGATAGACTGAAACGTACGTCCCGAAGCTTTCAGCAGTGGACGCCTTCGCGGCCATTGCGCATGCGCGAACATGCCTTTACAATATTACCAACTGATTTATAAAACAAATAACCCCCGTCCCCTGAACAAATTCAGTTTCCACCGGGAGTTTAATAGAATGTCTTTACATGGGTAATTTTCTTTGTTTTTTTAAGGTTCTCTTTGTTGTTCCCCGGGCACCTGATGCATAAAGCATTCTTTTACCGCAGCTTTACAGCAATGCCGTGAACTTTTATTTCCATTGGTCCAATAAAATTGTATCTTTGTTTAAAATTGCGTTTGCTGGTGTTTCGACGGTTCTCAAACTGCGTCGTCGCATGCAGCAATGCAGTGTTGTATGTAATTTAATGGGGTCATGCCCCAACAAAAGCTAAGGCACTGATGCTTACATATTATTTATTTAATATCTCGGCTATCACGTAAATGGAATGCATAATTTTAAGTGATCATTCGCCGGAAAATAAACCAATTAGATTAATTCCAAAAATTCAACGTGGTTGAAAATTATTCAATATCTAGATAAATATTATTATCAACGGAAATAAAAATTATATTTGTTTGATCCTCATTAAAACGATGTTTTCTGAAAAGATATTAAATATCTCTTCTTTATATTATTTAAATGTACGTAAATATAATACAGTTTTACCTTCGAAATTGAATACAAGGTTTATCTGATAATGACGTGTATAAAGTCATATTGCATTTTTGCTGTTTATTTCGTTGTTTTATTTTGCTGTCAAGATTTTCACAAAATATAAATATCCATGGAAAAAGTATATTTATGGTAATGAAAAATTCACAGAATCATGAAAAATAATTGTTCCACAATTATTTCAAATAATTTCTAAATCTAGTAATCATTTTGCACTTTGGGATATACAAATAGCGTTTTCTGAATGAATCTTGCTCAAACTTAAATTCGTCTCGTTTGTTAAAATGTTTGTTTTCCAAAATTGCTCATTCAAATTATGTATTATTACTTTTTAAGTTCTTAGGTTCTAATTAGTTTGATATACAATCTAAATTAATTTTTCAGCACGGTGAAAATTAGATTAATTATCCAAGAAATTATTTTCTTCAGTTTTCTTTAATTGTTAATGTGGTAGTTTCTCAACATTTTAAAATTAGTAACTGCATTTATTTTCTTTTCCATAAGGAGGCGACCCTTGACTTTCGCACTTAATTGGTTTCTATAAATGTTTGCGAATGTTCGAAAGTAGAGGGTTATAAAAAAATTATCAAAAATTGTATTTTAAAATATATATCAATACATCCTGACAACTGAAGCCATTCTATATCTTTTCCTTGCAAAGTTCTAGAATTTTCCGCTTGATAAATTAACATTTGCTTATAAATCTCCAGCTAAGTTTCTACCAAGAAGAATTGCCAATTAGCTTTTACAATTTTTATGTCCAGGTAGAACTGATTCTTTTGTATTTCTTGAGGACTTTTTTCTAAATAAATCCGTCTCGTCTATTTTGAATATTTTACTAGGAGAATATTCTTCATCCATAATAATTTTGGACAAGGAAGGAATACAATCTGTTGCAGCATCATTATCTTTATCATTCGATCTACAGCAATGTCGTATTATGTAAGAAAAACATCATTTTAAATTTGTTGAACAAGCGATTACTTTTTTATTTAATCTAGTGTTTCAATATTCATTCAAACTCAGAGCTTTAGCTTAAATAATTAAAAAAAACCTCGTTTGGTAGGACATCGTTCTGATGTTGATCGTCAATACATAATGACAAATATATTTTGACTACAATGGAAGCGAACAATTTTTGCATAATGGATATTTATTGGATAGAAATCTGTAGACTGGATCTCCAATTCGATGCCATTTTCTCCAGAGACTGTTTTTGAGGGAAATTAACTGTTTAATATGGGGGGGAAGGGGAGATGTTCTTGGTCTATTCGTGGAGGAAAGACATCAAAGCAGAAGTCTTGATGCGAAAAGTAAAAAAGTTTTCTTGATTCCATTTTATTAGGATGAAATTATGGAAAGATATGATAAATAATTGATTAATTCCCGTTTTTTTGTTGTTATTATTGTTTTGTATGTAGCTAATGGAACTGATGCAGTGCATATCAAATCTGATGATTTTTTTTCATCTAAATTAGGCGGTTTAAACTGCAAATGTATATAATCATAGCAATTTATAATTTTAATTTATTGACGATATTATCATGAGTAGAAAATAACTACTATTTTCAGATAATTTAATCTTTTTGTTAAATAATCCATTTTTTTTTAATAAATACGGATTAAAATTTAATTATTATCTTAAAAATAAAATGAAGTAAGTTGAAATACACAGTATTTTAATAATATTAAAATAGGAAAAATGGCATTAATATTTTATTAATTTGGATCAATCTAGTTTTTGCAAACAAAAGATAGAATGAAGATGTATTGAGTGAAAATATTCACATATTTCGCGACATAGAACGGAATTATTATTTAAATAATGTTATTTAAAGGATACAAAATTTAATATCGCATAATTATTATCTCAAAACAACAAAGAAAATATTTTTATAAAAATCTAAAGATAAATAACGAGTACTATTATTAGGTTATCTTTATTTGCATATATTTGCACATAGTCTACACAATTTCATATGATATAAAACCTTGCAAGGATAGTACATGTGTTATAATTTTCCTTGAAAATGAAGTCAGCGTTCATACTTTTCACCATATTCCTAATCATGGTCATTGTACAATGCCATGCTGAGGTTGAAGGTTTTATTTTTTTTTATTATTAATAATATTATAAATTAACTTAATAAATTTGAATAATATTTGTACTTTTATTTTTAAGAATCGAAGCAACTCTGTAATAGATTCACATGTAATTCAAATTTGTGTGGGCAATATGCATGCTGTATTGGAAACGTTTGTTCCTGTCCATGTGCGCTTTAGTACCTTTATTACACATTAATAATAATAATTATACATATCGTGTATAAATAAATTGTTAATGTATTTTAAAAATAAATAAAAATAAAGTAATATTTCTTTTCTTTAGAACATTCTCTCCCTCAAGTTTCGTAGAGTAAATGTCTACTTGATTTAATATTCTTAGGATGATATTTTATTTTTTTAAATGACATGGCTTGTATTGCAGATTTTATATATTGAATTATCTATTCACCATGTAAAATACTAAGGTAACGTTGTAAAATAATTTCGCAGTTGGTTTGTGTAGCCAATTATGGAGTACTTTCATTTGTTGAATATAGATTTCATAATATCCATTTTTCTAGAATATTTAATTCGGTTTCAATAGAACTCTGATCTATCGTTTTTGCACTCAATAGTTTTTTTTCTATCTCTACGAGTTCTCCGAAGGGGGTCTATCAAAGACCCTAAGCATTTCAAGACAAGGTTTTGATGAATTCTTTGTCTATATCTTGACTTTTTTTAATTAAAATGGATTATTCTTTTTAACTAATCAATATGACGTGTTACAAGCACGTTTCACTTGCACTTTGCACATCGTACCGGATGGGAGCGAGAAAAAACATCGTGCCAATGGCAACAGAAGCGAATATTGTTTTTTTTATTTTTTTTCGCAATTAATAGAGGTTAATAAGGTTCGCAACGGATAATAAGCGTTAATAATTATTTATAACATTTATTCTTTAGACTTTTTTAGGCAAATATTATAAATATTGTGACATGTAGGATACTTATATTAAAAGAGTTTTATTCTATTTTATTTTCATCTCTTTAAAAGTAATGTATCGAGATTTTATTTTTCAAATTTAAACGGACATCTTTTGCATAAATAATTATTTATTTATATGGATAGTTTTGAAGTTAAGATTTGTTAAAATGTGTAATGATCGCAAATATTTTTCAGCAAGCAATGCAGTAAGACGCTTTCTTTTTCGACTAGTTAACTTATTTACTTTAATAAAAATAAAAAACCATATCTTACTCTACGCAACGTTTGAGAAATAAATGTTTTATTTGTGATTGAAATGCGATTTGATGATTATTATTTTTGGTAAGATTTTACAATCTGTTACACAGTTGAAGGAACCCATTCTTAAATTACATATGTATGTATATTTGTAGTAGGAAGTAAAGGTTTCGCCCTTTCCATATAACACAAAACAAATTTGCACGAAAACGCCGCATAACTTAAAATATACTGTTAAATAAAATATATTAACTTATCAAAAAAATATATCTATATTCTATAAACATAATTTAAAATAGTTTTGATTTTTTTTTAAGCAAGATAATTTTTTCGTTTTAAATCAGCTATTATTGTACATCGCAGAATCCATAAATGTACAGATGTGTTATTCATGTGCTGCTTTAATGAAAATTTCGGCATTCGTCTGATATTATATTAAGGTTCAAGGAAAAGCTTTATAATATAGCTTTTGTCTAATTTATATATAATCATATCTTCATATTTTATTATCGATTTTGGTATTATCCTATAGAATTTCCCTATTACGTGCGGTTCGATATTGCAAAGTGGTGTTTCGTGATGAAACATAATACATATTAGATCGATATCAGATTTCTTGAGCGGCTAATAAATGATTAGCCAGTATTGATAAGTTGTAAGTGGCAGACATCGTCTGCTGATGAATATTACATAAGGCTGTATACTCAAACCAAGCTCCGTTTGTAGGGCAAAGCCATGATTTTGTCATGCTAAATTATTTAGCAGTAATTATAAATGGGAATATATTAAACATGTATATTTCATGCACTGCATATTTTTCCGTTTGTACTGCATTATGCAATTAACTCTGTTCCTCTAAAACACGAGCTCTGGCCATCTTGTTCATATTAAACTTTAATTAAACGAATACTAATTATGCTGTACAAGAACTTTCTCACAGAGCTTTTATATTCCTGAAAAATATTACGTTCATATTTATTATTATTTTATTTCGAATTTTCCATTAATGTGCATTTTTTGCATGCATACAGAATATGAAAAACCTCAGGGTTAATGAGAGAAAGTTTTCAATGAAATATATTTTGAATACATTACTGAAAAAGCTTTTCGTAAAACGAGTCAAGTGTTTAAGCATTCATACTCGACACTCGTGGCTGAAAAAAAGTTTACGTTTCTACACTAGACCTGATGTATTATACATATATATGTACACATTTACTTTTTATAATAATAATTATTTCAGTTAATATTTTAAATAATAATAAAATTGTATGATAATATTATTAATAGAGTTTATCACTGATTTATATTTATATGAAGGTTTAAGATAACATAATTCCATAGTGAATAAATAATAATATTGTATAGAGATTGCATTATATTCTATGATTTTTATCTAGGATGATTGTACTCTTTATTAATAATTATAATGCAAATATAATCTTTTAAATGTACAATCATTGCAGAAATATTAGCAATACTTTTTTTATTCTCTTCTAGTTTAATTAATGTTTAACATTTGAAATAACTAACATTTATTAACTAACGTTTAATTGAATAATACTTTTATTGGTAATATAAATGTTAATAATATGAATTATCTTAATATTTATGCCACATATTTTATGTAGAACATAAATAAAATGTTCAAGTTTCAGTTGTATTTATTGTTTTGTTTGTAGATAATACAAAGCATATCAAATCATTATTTTTTAATCTTATTTATGCGTTTTAACTGATCGCCAATCGCACGGTTTCACTCGCATTCGGCACATCGTACTGAATGTGAGTGACACAAAACATTAAACCTGTGGCAACAGAAGCAAATATAATTGTTTTTATTTGTTTTCGCGATTGCAGATAATAATGGTCAATGATTATTTATAATATTTATTCTTTGGACTTTTTGATATAAATACAAAAAGTTTGTGACATGTAAGATTTATATTAAACGAGTTATTCGAGAAAAGTAAAAAAATTGGACTCGGCACGGTTAGAGTAAACTTCAAAGCTTACAGTCAGTTATGTTACATGTACATCATCATAGTGTTTCATGATTTTTATTAACGATATTATTAACAGCTAAAAATTAAATAAAGATGTTAATGAGTAGATAATGACTACTCTTTTCAGACAATTTAACTTTTTTTTTAGAAAATCTTAATTATTATCTTTAAAATAAACAAAATAATCAATTGTTTTGTCTTAAATTAACAATGTGGTAAACACTATTAGATTTTTTTTTTTAGGAAAATTATTAAAATATATTTTTTAGTATAAAAAACATCAATAATAATATAAAAGAGAGTTTATAATTAATAATTAATATAAACCAAGTCTTTGCAAACATTAAATAGAAAGAAGGTGTATTTAATGAAAATATCCAAATAAATTGCGGTATACAAATAAGAGCAAGAAAAACGATTTCGCATAATAAGAATAAGTATATTTAATGTAAAATGATTAAAATCTAATTTGATAGATATGCATAATTATTAACGAAATGTCTACTTAACCCTTTCAATGCGGCGGGTCTAAACACAATTCTGCATCTGAGTGCGGCGCAAAACAACAAAGAAACTATTTTTATGAAATTCTAATATAAATAAAGAGTATTATCTTTATTTGCATAAAAAATAAATCAGATCAAACACAATTTTTATATATAAAGCCCTGCTGGAACAGTACTTGCGTTATAATTTTCCTTGAAAATGAAGACAGCATTCATACTTTTCACCATATTCCTAATCATGGTCATTATACAATGCCATGTTGGAGAGTCTGCAGGTATTTTTTTTTTTATTATAAATAATATTATTAATTAACTTAATAAATTTAAATAACATTTGTATATTTTTTAATTTTTAAGTTTTGGAGCCAAGCTGTGGAAGGTGGTGTTTAAGTTTGTGTGGAAGATCTGCATGCTGTGTTGCAGGCGCTTGTAAATGTCCATGTGTAGTTTAGTACCTTCATTGCAAATTAATATTATAAAAATATTTATACATATGGTGTATAAACAAATTGTATTTTGAAAATTTCACTTTAAATAAATAAAAATCAGGCAATATTTCTTTTCATTTAAAATCATTATCTGCAAAATATTCGCTCCTTCAAGTTTCGTAGAGGGCATGTTAATTATTTTTCCCCAAAGCAAAGAAGAAAATAAATGAAACAGTTTCAGGCTGATGGTTTTCGAGAGTTGCCAAAACTCCACACTGAATTCGTAAATTGAAATTGTGTTATGAATACTAATTATCTACTTTTTTAATTCTATTTATTTCGTAGCAGATGGAGAGTTTTAGCTAGAAAAAAATACAATATGTGTATGTGGCCAATACGCTACTTTCATTGAAAACATGAGTACATAAGGTTATACGTTTATGTATTATACTATTACATATTTTATACGTTTAATTCTATATATAAAACGAATAAAATTCCCCTCAATATTGCTTCACAATTATTTTTAATATTTAAAATAGAAAAAAAGCGTATTACGTAATTAAATAATAATTAAAAAATCGCGAAGCTCAAAAAAACACGGAAAAACAATAGAGAGTCAACAATTGATGTTTTATCAAATCCTGTATGCATTTAGACATTTGGCAAAAGTCGCTATTCAACTATTATCTTACCTCATTTAATCAAAAGTATTTGTTTTTAATTTATTTTTGTTGAATTTTTGTGGTTTTTTTTATTTTATAATCTTGGCTCTATGTTGATAGACTACTTATAGCTAAAAATGCTACACATATCTGAATCAATATTATTTTAATAAAAGTGAATTAATTAAGAAAAAACCATTATAAAATCTAAAAATCAACAGTCATCACTATACCAAAAAGATTGAACAAAAATGAGTGCAATAAACACAGGACGATAAGTTTAATGAGCTATGTCTTAAAAATATACTTCTATATAATTCACGAAATGATGAAAATATAAAATCACATTGGTGTGACTCAGTTTGGGCTTTGAAAGGGAATCAACGAGACCCTTTTCAGCCTTCAAAGTTTGATACAACTTTGCCAAGATTTCAATGTGGACATAGGTTTGTATAAAAAAAAATAAACCACGAGACATCCGCAAATATTCACATAACAAGGTTGCATCTTATCCCCAATAAACTTCTATGTTTATTCTGAGAATAGTTTTAATAAAGACTTGCAAGAGTCTTAAACAATAGCCTGCGATATGCTGACGACGCTGTGCTGATAGCAAACATTCAAATGGATTACACTCATTTATTGAGCAAATAACAAAAACCTCTAAAAAAGAGTGTAAAAAATCATCAGACGACAACTTGCCATGTAGACGCTTCCAGTTATTGTAGATTATTGATGGCTTATAGATTATTGCAAGGGTTGCAAACTGGTGGGGAATTTTTCCCCGGAAGAGAATTTGGGAGTTACAAGGAATGAATCTCTTAGTTGTTGAAATATTCATACCTATGCTCTCAAAATAGTGGAAATGGATTATAGAAGCCAACATTATTAACAGAAAGATCATTGACATGGCTTTAGACATTAATGATCAGGTTGTCTAAAAGATTAAATTTGCAGTATTAGGTTTATTTTAGTTTCAACATGAGGAATCGAACGATGTAGCCTTGTGTTCCCAGTGTTTGCAAAATATGTTCACTCCGGTTCATTTAAAGAAGACTTTTTATTTTGTTCTTCTCTTTAAACATCTGTAAAGGATGTGGAAGGATTCGTGACTCGGACCATGGCGAGCCTTTACTCTTCGCCGGTGGACGAAATGCAAAACACAGTTTGTATAGTTGAACACATCGCCACATTTATTAAATAGAAAGAATTGTTCGCAATTTGCAATCAAACTCGCAATCAATTCGTAATCAAACAGGACAATCTTGAGTTTTTTATTGTAACAATTACTTTATTACAATAAAAAACCTTCCCGTACAACATGACATTTTTTTACATCTTTAGTATGTGTATCTTATACATTAAAAGTCTTTTTTTCAAGTTCGGCGTATTTTAGTGCACCTATTATTTGTTGAAGTTGCACATGATGGCCAAGGCACAACACGACGTTGGTCCAAACACGTGGAATAACCACCACAGAGGTCCCCCCCAGTGTCGACGAACCTCTGGTACGTCGACACGAAAAAGAGTGTGGTTATTTCACACACAAAAAATGCTACAATAAACTGTGTTTGACATTTCCGGTCCGAGTCGATCACGTCGGGGTCACCAATTGTGAAGGATGTGGAAGGATTCGTGACTCGGACCATGGCGAGCCTTTACTCTCGCCGGTGGACGAAATGCAAACACAGTTTGTATAGTTGAACACATCGACACATTTATTAAATAGAAAGAATTGTTACGCGGCAGCTGTTAGGTTATGAAGTAAGCACGTGATCGAGCGACGTCCTGGTGCGCTCTCTGTCGCGACCTCTGACAATGACGGCACTCCTGGCGGTCGAGAGTCCAGAGTGTCGTAGAGGCACCCTTCCTTGATGATCCTCGACGAGGGGCCGGCTGGGGGCTCGGAGTTGCTCGACGTAGCATGCCAGTCTGCGGTCCCAAGTCGTGGATGCTGAGGCGGAGTCTTGGCTGATCTGGTTGGCTGCGATGATTATAAGATCGGTGTCGGAATAAATTGCCATACGAAGGACGAGAGGAGAGTCTCCAGAATCGTCATGGCGAAGTAACGCAGGAGCGTGTTCACGTCTGCGCGGGGGAAGCGTGGTAGATTTCCGGAGCCGCCGCGTATTGTTGCCAAGGCACAACACGACGTTGGTCCAAACACGTGGAATAACCACCACACATCTATATAAGCCACAGCTATTTTAAAAAAGTCACAACTTTCTTTAAATCATAAAATCTTTTGCGATGTTAGGAAGAAAATCGGGATCTCAAGTTTGTGTGAAAGCTCGTGCTCCAAAAATCAAAGGAATTCACTGTTTATTTTCCATAGAAATGTGCAATAGCTATCAAGGGGAAACGTAACTGAGCGAGTAATTGAGCTTAGATATGAGCTTAACATTTTTTGATGCTTAGCAGAAGTTGGTCTTCTCGACCTGAGTTAATAATAAGGAATGGATTATGACCCTTGCCTTTTTAGTCGACATTTTTGAGCATTTGAATAAACTGAATCTTCAGATGCAATGAAGAAATACAAATATAATCATCATCACATTATATAATCTTAAATATTAGGTAATTTTACTTAAATATTTATATATTGTAAACATTGGTGATAAGCATGGAATGGAGCAAAAAAGATGGTAAAAACTAGTTTCTAAATTAATTAGTTTCTATCCTCTAAATTAGTTTCTATCCTTAAGCTATCAAAGCTCATCATATTACAGAAAAGAAATCTGTTTTATTAAAATATACAGATAAAAAATCTAACTATATTCTAATAATACGAAACAGAATTAGATAATGCAATTCAGGTTGTAGTCCAGATGTTCATACGTTGGACGATTGAATCTATCGTACCAGGTACTCCTTTATCATTATTCATCACACACGGCTAACCGATTGAATCGCTCCAACTCTCCATTGTGCTAAACTAGTCATCGATAGTAACAGATATCGCAGAGACCACTGCTGAAATTAATGCGGCAACATATGCGGATGGACGACGAAGCGTGGTGTGCTCCTACCTGGGATGACAACTTTAAATTAACACCATCCATGTTGCTAACTACGTTGTCGATATAGATGTGGATATATTTGATATTTGTAAACTGAGTATTTCACGGTGCACAGCATCCAGTTAACTTTTAATGAGACGACTCGCTAACGAGTCCCGGGACAAAGTCGCGTCCTGGCTATAGCGCCATTATGTCACTTTAGCGGTCGTGTCACATTTGAATATTCTCGATCAAAAATAAAGCTTTATTGCATTAATTGAAAATCGTTATTCTAAATAAATTATATCATTTCAGGTATATGAAAAGGTTATTAAGAGGAAAATAAAATCAATAACCTGAGCAATGTTTATAAAGCATTCCATAGTTCTTCACTATTACTTATGAGATCATCATCAGCTAACAACAATATGTATTTCATCATAAAATATTTTCTTTTGATTGCTCATTAGAATCATCAGCATTACAGAAAATAATAATAAAAGATCTGGAAATTCCTCATAATGAAATTTTGTATTATTCGTATTCTAATTGGACCAATTGTCATAATTTTTGTTCTGTTCATATTAGACTTATCTTGACATTAGAGAAACATTTGATTTGATGGTATATATTTGGTGGATCCTTTAAATAACTTTTTTCAAAGACTAAACGCATTATACAAGTAAAACCGTATAAAACGATTACAGATCAAAGGAGATTTTTTTAACCTTAATTTAATTAACAAATACTGATATTAAATTATCCTACCTTGTTTGAATCGTAAGTTAACCTAGCCGTGGCGATGGATGGAACCCCAAGTTTTTGATATTTTTCTCGAATAACTCTTTTAATATAATACTTATATGTCACAAATTTATTGTATGTGTTTAAAAAGGACTACAGAATAAATATTATAAATAATAATTGACCTCTGTTGTCCGCAGTGGCGAAAAAAAATAAAAACAAACAATATTAGCTTCTGTAGCCACGAGCACATGTACTTTCTCGCTCACATCCGACACAACGTGCCATGTGTGTGTGAAACGTATACTAGTAACACGTGCCGCGAGAATTTGGCAATGGGTATCTCGGCGGCGTGTCCCGCAGTAAAAAAATCCCATATTATTTACCAATTTTTGAAGCATATCATGAAATATTAAAAATAGTGAAGACAGTGATAAAGAATTACTAAAACTAAATATAGCAGGTCATTCAAGATAATATTATTTTAAATAAATATGTTTCTTAGATAATTATTGGAATATTTACACTAAAAACTCATTTTAGATTTCTAATTATTTTCTAGTTTGTGGGATTACCGGTCCATGGTATTCTTAGCAGGCGTTTTTAGCGTCTTAGCAACTTTTTTTTATCTTTTTAACCCTGTTTTTCTAAATTTTAGCCATTTCAGTACGCCTACATATTTCTGTTAATTCTAAATCAATTATTTGGTCAAAAAGTATTTCAATTATTTAATTCATTATTTTTTAAGAAGAATAATGAATTAAAATTTACGAAGTTAAGTAAAATTATCAAATAGGGTAAAAAGTATAGAAGAGAGACAATTTTTTTTCGTGAAATAAAGGTCGTCAGCCTTTACGTGGTATATCGCATGATTATTATCTAAAAATAACTATGAAACAATTTACAAGAAAATCAACAGATGAATAACGACCAATATTTATGTCCCCGTTAACTTTATTTGCATATATAGGAAACAATGGAAACTTATAAGCCCTGTTAAAATATATATGGGTTCTAATTTGCATTAATAATGACGAAGACAGCGTTTTTACTTTTCTACAGTCCTTACCATGGTTAAAATATAATATTATGTGTGTATATATTTTTTTCAAAACTTGTATTTCAAGATTTTCGTTAATTAATTTGTTAATCACTTGAATAATCATAATATTATAAACAACTATGAATTTTCATTTAGATAGGAAAGATTTTGGTTTAAAGCCTTTGTATTTTTTTATTAAAAAAATTGTTTGTGTAAGTTAAGTTAAGAAAGGTTAACTTTTTAGCGAAAACTATGAATTCGTAGAATTCTTCATGGCGTTGGCTATAAAGACAATGCGATTCATTGGCGCAGCTTTATACAACTTTTATATAGGTAAGTGGCGCTTTGGATAGTAATTGGTATTTAAAAGTAAATTTTTGGATTTTTTCTTTTAGAAATATATTAATTAAATTATAATTAATTAATTAACACACCTGAATACGTTTAGTATATAAGATTATAAACCTTTCGATGTGAATTATCATTCTCTCGAGTCACTAAGACTGAAGAGCCCTGACGAACTACAAGTGTACTATCACAACG
>JAGXCT010035478.1:48717-59865 GCA_022495035.1 Philopotamus ludificatus | reverse complement strand
GCAAAAGCATATGAACACGAAATGTGACGATTGATTTTATAACACAGTAAATTCCAAAGCTCTACTCGACCCCATACAGTTTGATATTTTTTTAACATGCGTGGATATTTATTATTATTTTTATTATTTGATATTTTTATTATTATTATTTTTTTAACATGTTGTTAGAATCACGTTCACTTTTCTCTTAGATACTCCCTGACCAGTGTTATAAAGAATTCCTTGAATTCATCGTACATCCACCCAACTATTAACTTAGCTCAGTTGCGGTTGACTTGCATTATTGAAATAATATGCATGTTACCTACAAGCCATAGCACTGGATAGATTAATACGATAATGTAAGTAAACCGCGACTGAGCAAAGTTATTACTCGGATAGGTCAACCCTCCACGAAAACTATAAATTCAGGTAATTATTTATAGGCATGTAAGTATGAAAGACCCATCATCTCTGCGGATGTTTATAAAAATATTTATGTAAGCAGATGTTGCGTTGAAATTAATTTATTTAATGTCATCTATTCTTCGTTAAATAAATGATACAGCTAAGCTAAAATAGTACCCGAATAGGTTAATCCTTCGGCGAAAATCTATGAATTATGGGAATTCTTTTTGACACTGGGGCAGAGAGGCGCCGTCCATATGGCCAGATTGTGCGGTGCACACAGCCGCCGAAAAATTAGTTGCGCCGAGAGGCACCAAGATAGGAAAATATTAACTGTTAATTCATGAAACTTTTCGATAAAATATTTTTTTTATTGTAAATGTGGGATATAGAGGGGTAAATATTGTTTGTCACTCGACTGTCACCGGACACTGTCGGCGCGCCCATGCACTGGGGTGAAATGTCAGTGTGAGGGATTCATTCCCCTTGCATCTTTAGAATCTTTATATGGGCGAATGGCGCTTTGGATTTTTTTACTATGCAATCCATCTATCGTAGTCAAATAAATAAAGAAAATAATTTTCGGTTCAACATGCTTTTTGATGACGCAGTTTTAATCGAGTAAAACACAAATTGTAATCCGTAGTGCCACAGCAAATGGGATCATATATTAACCGATCCGTCATGACGGTTCGAAACCAACGCCACTGGCCGATGGGGTCTATTTTGTATGAAAATATACCCCAAAAAGTCAAGAATTGTTAAATTCTTTGACAATACCTTGAGATTTGAAAAAATGGACTATTATATGAATAAGAATAGTTATTTATGATATATATTAGTAGAAAAATCCAAAATATCGATCTAATCTTGATTTTTTCGGGTTTTCTTGATTGCACGGATGCGATAAAAAAATATCGCACCCTTGCCATTATAAAACAATATTTTATTTTTTTTCACATTTGCGGACAATAAAGGTCAATGATTATTTATATTTATTCTTTAGACTTTTATGGACACGTTGCATTTATATTAAAAGAGTTATTCGCGAAAAATCAAATTTGGGGTCCCAAAGTGGCACGGTTAGGTTACTATTTGATAAATGAGTTTCTTTACAATGTGTTTATGCCTCACGTTCTATTAGATGGACCTGTAAAGGTTACATAAAACAGAGTAAAAAATCAGAAGATATAGGAGGATTCGTGACTCGGACCATGGCGAGCCTTTACTCTCGCCAGTGATAGAAATGTAAACACAGGTCAGAGACACACATCGACATATTTATTCACGAAAATACAATTTAACTGACATATTTAAGGTTATGTCAGCGCAAAAGTACACACATTTATATACCGACGGAATAATCTCCGAAGAGTGGTTGATAGATCGTCTGTCGATGGTCATGGTCACAAGCGCAGCCTTTAGCGTGCGGGGCTGGTCATCGTACGTAGACGATATCGATCGGAAGTCTCCCTAAATTGGTCGCAGGGTCTCCTGTGCGGTCTCCCTGACACGTAGGGAGCTTCTGTGCGGTCTCCCTGGCATGTGTCCTAGGCAGTGACAGCCACAGTGTGGGTCCGGTGCCTGAGGATCGTCGTCTGGTATGAATACTCGTGCTGCGCGTCTGTCAACAGTAAATTCATGTTAAGGGGGCGTGACAGTAGTCCAAATAAATGGTATACCACCGCTGCCACCAATTATGTTAAGGCACCTGAGCTCGCGTATCCAAAAAAGTACACGACCGCTGGCGCCAAAACGTTCGACCGTCCGGTAGTTGACGATCGCTACGAAGATCGAGATCAAAGTAAAAACACGCTTTGTATTGGCAATGATGTTTATTGAAAAAATTTGCAGGTGTCGTCAGTTCGATAGTAGGTGTGATGAAAAGATCCCAGAGACGAGTCTCCGGTACGAGATGATGATAAGGATCCCAGAGACGTATCTCTGGTACGAGAGAAATCACGGAGATGTAACTGCCATGACGGTGTGAGCGAATCACCATGTCAACTGTCGAAAAGCCAACGACCAACTGCTGACTGACAAAAACGGAGTTTTTGTAGCAGGTACTTTGTACCCAGGATGGAAGCTGTGTCAGACCGGTCCGACACAGTTCCATCCCTTGCCATCCACTTACGCATATGCGGCAGGGGCCAGTTCAATCAGTGCAACAAAAGCTTTCAGTTTTTTTCTTGAAACGTGAAGTTGCGTACCGTGCTAGTCTTTTTAAAGAAGGGGAGAAGGGAGGGAAAGTAGCTTTACTGCAACTCTCCGAAAGTCGATGCAAAGCGAACAAATGCCCTGTGGCAAATTACACTGCTGACCAGATCCATGTGGTCACCTGCGGAAAGTGTGACCGCTGGAGAAATGCCATCGGACAGCGCGAGTAGATCGCGGCGCGCAGCGTCCAGGAAAGGACAGGACCACAGAACGTGACTGTAATCCTGACAGACGTGCCCACACCAGCAATGTGGAGATGCTACAAGGTTAAACTCTTTAAGTTTAGCCCTGAAATTACCGTGGCCAGTCAGGAATTGACTGACCCAGAAGTATGGGAAGAACCAGCAAGAATTTAGGCCGGCTCTGATATGCGAAAGAAGAATGGGTGGTCCGCCCGCTTTGGGGAGAATCCCACCTCTCCTGCCACTGATCAAGAGCCGATTCGCGGACGCGTGATTTTAAAGTTGCCACAGATTCGCCCTCGATTGGGCAAATTGTAGTGGCGTCGACGACAACAGGACGACGACACTGTTGTTTTTAAAGCAAAAACTGACGGCCCTCAGCTGGATTTCAAGGTCGAGCGGAAGGACGCCAGCAATCATTGAAGGAGTGCGAGTGAGATTAAGGAGGGGCGGGCGCTGCCCCGATAAAAGGATTCTACTAATATGTGTCAACGGGCAGCGGTGAGCCAGCATCCAGCTGCGCCCTACAATCCGAAGATGTAATTATAGGCAAATAACCGCGATTTGTAACCTACACCCCATGTATTAGACGCGATGCGAGAAATGCGGAAAAACGCGGCTTTAGCTTTGTCAACCACACCTCTTGCATGTAACAAAAAGCGACCGTGTAGCAGGTATCCCAAAACGGGATTTTCGTAGCAGGTATGAAAATGAAGACTTATTGTCTATGAAAGGGATGTGGACACTCCGATTGGTCCGTCATCTCGGAAGAGGGCGCATTCTATATAGCGAAAGCATAGGAACACAAAATGTGATCATTGATTTTATAACATTAATATATTTATGATACTACGGTGTCGAGGAGGGTTGCCACGGGAAAGACGAGAGGAATTATCCAGAGTCATCGTGGTGGCGTCCGGATGTAGCACGCGGATGATGGCGGCTACATTTTACCGGAAGAAAGACGGGGACGTCCGAACGTCACGACCGCCGGGGGCAGAGAGAGAGAGAGAGAGAGGGGTTGACCGCGTCCGGGACACCTTGGCATCGTGGCGGGGATGATATCGATCACTCCCCTAGATCCCGCTAGGTGGCTTTAAATTCAAATTAAAGCGCGGGAAATAATCTCGCGCGCGGTGGAATAACCGCTACCGATCCAAATGTAATGTCGTATTTTCGGAAAGCATAGTTTCAGATTAGTTTTCTTCAGTACTGTGACCAATTAGAACGTTTACGTGTTAAGTTAAATGAAAAAAGAGCGGCTTTAGTGTGTCGAAACGAAAATATTATCTTCTTGCATGAGCCGATTTGACTTGCTAAAAAATTGGATGCATTAGGTCTGACAGCTTTATGTCATCCAGCGTATTCTCCAGACCTGGCTCCATCCGAGTATCCCATTTTTTCGCTCATTGGAGCATTATTTACGAGATTTTTTTTTAAAATCAGATGAAGTAATATCGACCCTTTCAGACTTTTTCGATTCTAAACCTGCAGAGTTTTATAAGAAAGTCATTCTTTATTTACCTAATAGATGGCAAAGGGTCATAGAAAATAATGGTTTAACAAATAATTTGAAATATGAGTTTGAGTTTCATTAAAAAAATACGACATTAAATTTGGGTCGTTCTAATATGTAATTGTTTGACCAATTATGGTAAAACTTTATAATATCGTTTCTTATAAGTGATACAGGTAGAAAAATATAATGACGGTTAATATTTTCGACCGTGCTAATGATTTAGTGCGTAGACGTCACAGGGCAGGGATGGCGAACCTTTTCACCACGTGGGTCAAATTTAATATATTTTTTTTATTAAATCCACTTGGCGGGTCACATAGGTTGAGTAATTAAAACAATAATAAATAAAAGCTGTACCCGTCATAGCTTAGAGGTAATTACAATCAAATTACGATTGTTAAAGTTAAATTGCCAATAAGCGCAGATAGTATTCAGATGGGTGACCATTCTGAATACTTCTGAGTGACGCTGGTCAACAGAGGGGTGGGGTGGAGGCTGACGACCTTCATTTCACAAAAAATAATTGTCAAAAATATAAGCTGGGAAGCGGGCAGCAGCGCTCTTCAGTATAAAAATCACTGCGGTGCAGAAGGCAACGGGAAACCACTGCACTATATATTCCCATGAAAACTATGTCCATGGTCCTCCATAAGGGGAATCATGCACATGGTCACGTTCCTCAGAAATGAGGGAAGTGGTTTAAAATCTTAAATAAAAATATAATAATATGTAATCGCTTCACGACTCAAAAAAAAAAAAAAAAATAAAAGCTTACAAGTTTTATTAACATTAAAATTTACAAGCAAAATTATCGCTATTATAACCCTAATCACACCTAGCTCTTTAAAGATGTGGCGACATCTAGTGATATTAGTAGCAAATCAAAAATCATTTTATTTTTTATTAAATGAAGGGTTTACAATCATATCTAAAAATTCAAGCGGGTTCGATAATTTTACACGCGGGCCAATGCGTGACCCGCGGGGTCCTCGTTCGCCATCCCTGTCATAGGGCGTGGTCATAACATTTATATTTTGAAGCAGTTTTTCTAGAAAAATACTAGCATAATCACAATATTTTTACTAATCTGTACGATTATGAGTATCGGCTAATTGTAAAAGAATAAATTAGTGGGTTTTGGGGAGCCGATCACTGAAAATTCTTCGAATACGTTCAAAGCTCGCGCTGTTTGGTATCGTTGCAACCAGAGACGGATTGGACAGGTCGTGTGTGCCAGTACGCTTGCGCCCTATCCACAATTGCTTCGGCAATTTTGCCCAACTTGGCAGTTTGCTCCATTGGCTGCCGGCGGGTACACCCCCTCGCACTCCGGTCCTGCATATACCCTGCAGACGAACATCGTCGAGCACCAAACAACACTCCATCACCAATCGTAAGTAGCTCCAACACTCCATCTATCAATACTTGAATCAAAGTTAGGGTCTTGGCAAAAGTTTTAAACAATAGTGCGAGAGTGCCATGTGCTTGTTGCCAAACAAACACTTGTGTACTCAGACACGCTCTAAAATTAATACACGAAAATCGGTCAGAATTAAACTTGGTTAAATAAAGTTTTGAATCGATAACTATGTATGTTTACATACATTAGCATCAACCCTCTGAGGCGCAATTAAAATGGCATGCAAACACGCTGTGACCTACAAATGCCGATCCATTCTGATTTATTTCACTGTTATGCAAATGATTAATGGCGTGAATTAATGTTCATAATATTCGCAATAAACTTATTTATTATATCAGGTATTTTAGACACGATTTACGATTCAATAATGATTAAAATAAAGTAATTTGAGTTACAAGATAATTTTTATTTCGCTCTTTTAAAGGCTGGGATTTTTTATCCCTGTTTTATTTGTTGTTTATGACAATTACAATTGGTTTTTTTTTATATTCTTAATTGATATCAAGTCGACTTCAAGAATAATATGCGCAGTATTTATGGAATAGTATTATTATTATTTTAATAATTGATGGATTAACACTCACAAAAAATGCGAGCAATTAAAAAAGGGAGCTGCAAATATAAAATATATTTTTTTCATCATTATGCGCGACAGGGAATGTTTTTTTTCTTATATAAATATTTATTTTTATTATTTTTCGATTTTTTTACACCGTGTCAAACAGTATAAGAAAATAAAACTGTATATTTTCTTAAAACGTATTATTTGAAAACCGTGCAAAAAGAGAATCGGGTGTACTATTTTTTTTTCATCCAAATACACATTAAAAAGGACAATATTAGGAAAGTAAAATATCGGAAGGGTATATTAGGTCAAAATTATGCATATTCTTTCCAAATTCTTGTTTGTATTCATCGAGAGTTTGATCCTTGTTTTTACAGCGTGTTCTCGATCAGTATTTATTTATGTGATTAAAACGTCCAGATCTGTGCAGATGTCGTCCTCCAGGTTATCTTGGCCCTTCGAATAGGGGTCAGATCGCCAGCCATAAGCCCAGGAGCTGATCTGTCAAAAAAATAACAGATATATTTTTTTGCAATACACCCAAAGATTCTAAAAGTCCAGGTACTATTTAAGAAATTTTAAAGTGGTGATTTTAATTTTAAAAATACTCAGAAGTTCACTTCACTTCACTTCCGCCGATCCTGGGTTTCTTCCATCCATCCAAAAGTGCGCCGATAGTGTCCGGCGCCCCTGTGCAGGATTTTAGATGCGCCCCCTATACTCTCCTCTACAATAAAAAAAAAACATTTTATGAAAAAGAATTTCTATTTAATTTTAATGAATAAATACACCCATCCCTCGCTCAACACGGCAGATAGGTTCTGCTAGATCACCGTGTTAAACGAAACCGTGTTATATAACATACCGAACATACGTTCTTTTTTAAAAATATTAAAGAAATAGGTAGATAGAACTGAAAATTTATTTGAAACATTATGAACATAGAAAAAAGATATTTATTTCAGGTGTACCATTTTTTTTACATTTAAAATGGACAGTTGTCGTCCAGATATAACCTAACCGTTATTCATGGAAATTCCCGCAGCTGTGCGCACGTCTACAAAGCAAGATTTAATCGAAAAAAATTTTTTTCAACAAAACTGAAACCGTGTTAGCGAGGGATAGGTGTATTTAATATTTTTAGTTTTTTTCCCAATTAACGCCTTTCAGCGCACATAATCCTCCGGTGTCTTTGTGCGCCGCACAATATGGCCATATGGACGGCGTGCCCCTGCATCCAACTCCCAAGCTGAGATGATTGTGGTTGTCCTCCAAATTATTTAGGCTCTTCAAATTCAGATCAGGTCGAAAGCTATGACCTCGGGAGCTGAGATATCAGCGGATTGTGAAAATAATAATCGGATGTGGGTAAAGCTCCTTCGTATTAGATTTAAGGTCTGATCAGGTGCTACGGGTGCCTACGATAGCACACACGTCACCGAATCGGCACGGATAGCGGCCTGGGCTTCTCATAGTTCAGTAGAATCCACGGAATCATGATTGTCTGATACTGACATGCGACAAAACAAAACTAAAAATATTGGTGATAATTTTGTAAGGCTTTTATTTTGTCATTTTTTGCATGCATTATTATTAGAGTTGCCTCCCCACTTCAAGAATAACATCAATTGGCTGCGTATTTCAGATACGCCAAGGCGGCTCAAAACCAACTGCGTCGTCCGAAGGGGGTCTATTTATAATAGAAAATAAACCCCAAGCATTTCATGTCAAGATATTGATGAATTCTTTACCTTTTTTTTTTTTTTTAAAAAATTAATTATTCTAAGAATAAAAATAGTTATTCATGATATGCTTCAATATATTTTGGATATTTTGGATATTTCTACTAATCAATATGACGCGTAAATGCGCGTACACATTTTTAAATAGAAAAATTTATCATCAACCCCCAATAGACCCCTTGAACACTAGACCCTTTTCAGAGTTCCATAGATCCCTAGGGGTTCCGCCTGGACCCCATTTTATATCCTTAGAAAAAATCTACAATTAACAAAATTACAAAATCTACACAATAAACAAGATTTGTTTTAATAATATGCGGAACTTTCGTGTTTCTCAAAAAATCTTTATTAGAAAAATGCGGTGGTTGAGTTAACACAACGGTGGTGTTATTGAAAATAGACCTTTCTGATCACATTTTCAATTTTTTTAATTGAATAATTAAGTAAAAAATCCTCTTGATCATTGGAAGAGGAACGTCGCTCGCCAAGACCTACCATGCTGTCTTATGCGGCATTTTTAGACTATTTTTTAAAATCACGCGCTTCAATAAAAATAATACTTTTGTTCCACCGATTGAACCGGTCTGTTATATGTTAAGGGATGGAACTGTGTGAGACCGGTCTGACACAGCTTCATCCTGGGTACAACAAAAAGTAAAAAAATCTTAAGTATTCCGGATCACGCAACCTTCTTCGCTTGTCCTAGGCTTTCTCCATCTACCTTCTAAGCTCCAGCATTAACACTATGACAACCGGGCATCTAGGCGAACTTCGTCAGGGTCCGGCAATATTTTTTTGAGAATTCACGAAAAAAAACTTCATATATATTTATAAATACATGCAGATTTTCTTGGCCTTAAAAAAAATGCTCTCTTTAGAATTGCACCGCCTTTTTGCCAAATAAAAAAAATGAACTGTTAAAAGCCTCTGATTATAGTAAAAATGTAAAATAGTACACATGAGTAGTGCCAGCGACTAATAAAAGCTGACGAAAACTTGGTACAAACGTTCGTATCATCGGCCGCTAACCATCGGCGGCTTATGATACACACGGTGTATCATCGGCCACCAAGCGTTGGTCACGCCATGATACAACATGTGTACCAGCAGCCGTTAAAGTGTTAATACTTCGGACTCAACTATGGTCACGGTTACGATGATTGGGGTCAGGTCATTAGGCACGAGCCTGGAGCTGAGTTTCCTGAGTTGTGACAACAATTCGTTGTAGGTAAGATGGATCGGGTGCTACGGGGACCCCCGTCACGCGACAAAACTCAACTATTTGATTCAACACCCTTTTGAAGACCAACAAAAAAATAATGAAAAAAATCCGCATATTTTTCTATCAAACCAAGCGTAAATAATGACTTGATTTATCTAGTACTAATTTTATGTGTTACAATAAAATAAAACGCCATTTTAATGGGCCTGAAAGCTTTTTTTAGCACTTCCGTTCAAAGCTGACGCACAATTAAAAGTAATAATGGCCAATTTTATAAAATGTCTGCTGCAAAATTTATAGTTTCTGAAAAGATGGCAACATTTCACCTTGCAAAATTACTCTATTATTCTTTGGAACAGTGGATTTTTCCATGGCAATATTTTCGCAGAGTTTTCCTCGGGGGAGAAGAGAGCGTGGACTGCGCTTATGGATGTGGAAATTTTTCCAATTTTCCGTATCGCTCTGTGACAACCGACATGTAATATTTATATTGCACGTGATATTTGCACGCGGGGAAAGTTTACTGATGATATTTGTACGTATATAATACGGCACGATCGATAACTGTTTACTTTCTGGCTTTCGAATCCAGGGTCCCATCGCTCGATCGTTAAAAAAGCATTTATTTTTTTGGCGATCAAATGCCATTTTTTGGTCCGTGAGCAAGACAGTGATTTAGTGTCTGGCTGGAGCACACACGGTGTAATTATTCCGGTGATTAGACAGTTAATGGCTCTCCTATGATCCTACACATGTCTCGTTTCGAATAACAAGAGATGTGCTCTCGAACGTCATTTGACACAATCGTATTATCCGAGATTAATTGATGTTGGGGGTGGATTGTGGCACGGGGACGGTTAGCGGATTATTTAATTTATTTATGCGGCTTGTAAAAGTTTCGGAACAATTTTCATGTCGGAAATGCGATTATAAAATCATGGCGTGTGTGAAATTCATTCGCAAAAAAATTTAAAGCCGGATAGTTCCATTGTATGGCCATTTGGGAAATTAATGATATTGCGTTTTCTATTAATATTTTATATCGTAAAATATTACATAGCGCAAAGTTTGTAATATTATGATAGCGATGGTGAACCTTTGTAGAAAAAATATATAGATATAAAAAAAAATGAATTTCATGAACGTGAACTTATAACATCAGTTTTGAAATAACAAAGTCCACGAAAATAGGCTATAAAAATAAATATAATATTTATTTTATAATATTACTCGTATAATTTTTGTCAGCTACTCTGTTATCTGAAAAATATATAATATTATATATTAACCAGGTGAGTGAGAAACGTCTGCAGAGTTAAATGAAACATTATTTTTAGAAATTAAACTTTTTTATACGCTCGTTCATTAGATTTATTTGAAATATTTTCGTCTATTATGTCTGGCTTTATTACTGAATAAAAAACATCTAAACGTATACGAATCCTTATAAAAATAAGGTTCAGATAAAACAGAAAAAATAAAATATTTTACCAAAAAATCTGATTAATTAAAATTAAATTTGTTTTGTGCTTTTTAAATCATGATTACTTATTCCATTATTACAAATAGAAGATTGTTTTTGCGTATAGGTGCGTAAAATCAAACTGCCACTCTAGTCTATTGCAGCCCTCCAAACATATAATGCCTCCTGAGAGAAAAGGGTTAAATACCTCTGCTCTAGAATGTATTATCTGTGTTAACCCTAATTATTTTGGATTTTTTTTATTTCTTATTGTTATTTACAATACTTATTGTCAATAACAATAATTATTAACCAAAGAACTTTTTCGACAACATTTTACAGTACTAAGGTTAACATTGTTATGGGCGCTCATAGAAATATATACCTTAAAGTGACTGGTTAATATATTAACCAATATCAGCCTTTGCC
>JAGXCT010035478.1:0-48438 GCA_022495035.1 Philopotamus ludificatus | reverse complement strand
CCGAGTGCGAGTGAAAACGTGTGATTGGCACTCCCAATTGTGCGTGCCATTTACGGGTCATATTGAGTAGAAAAATTTTAAAGCATAAAATTTTTTTTTTTAAAAAAATGTCAAGGTATTGATGAAGAACTCATTAATATCTTGACTTGAATGCTTGGGGTCTCTGAGAGACCCCCTTCGAACGACGCGGTTGATTTCTAGCTGCCTCGATAAACACGATTATATAAAGTTGATGCTTTTTCTGTCCCGAGAAAAATATCCTTTTACAAAAATGATGCTTTATCTCTACTATTCTATTCACTTTTGATATATTTAGCGTACAGTACAGAGCCTCTATATTTTTTCAAAATATTGCTCGTAATGTCCATTTACGTCATTGTGTACTGTATGAATTCCGTAAAGGCCATACTACGACTGTTGTAACCAAAAATATGTGTATTGAGAAGTTACCCCTAAAGCTCAACAGACACAAAGGTACAAAATTCTGATTTGGAGATTTTATTGATACATTGACGAGTCAACAAATCTATACCTGCATTCCTCATCAATTGTCAGATGACAATTTATTGGATCGTGTATCAACACGTGTTGATTTGAGTGGGAGACAAAAGCACTACCCTTTTTTGCATCGATTGGTGACAGGTTATTAGAAAAGGGTAGTGTAAAAACATGTAACATGGAAACGACATCATATACATGGACAAGTTCCATTAACAACTTCGAAGGTCGAAATCCGTAAAAACTAATCTTTTGTGTTTGGTGGGATTGCAAGAGAATTTGTAAAAAATATATTTATATTTCGGAGAAGTGAATTAAAAACATTTACAATATTGTATTTGATTTGTGATTAAATCATTTTTTACTAATTAAAAATGAAAAAACTTGGTTTCATTAGTTTTGGCACACTGTCTAGGAATACTGACACGTGTTCATTCAAATGTGTGATTTATGGAACGAAATTGTGGTACACTTTGATAAAAATATTTGCTTATTTGTTACTTAAATAAAAAGTTTTATATTCATATTTTTTAATATGATAACATTTATATATTATGCATCATCATCGTTTGCCAGTCACAAGGCTCTCACTCGCTGAGGGCATGGACCTTACCAAACTCTCGCATGGTAGTCGAGGCCAAAGGAACCTGAGTCTCACACGTGACGTGAGAGGGCTCCCCTTTCGTGTCCATACCGCGGGGACCCGAGCCGTCTTGGTATGCGGTTTTTTATAAAGAGTTTCCCTCTCTTGGCCATTGCTGGCATTGGACGTCCATCTTCTATAATAGGATATATCAACACCACAAACAATGCAATCCCTATACTTTTTTTGTTTATCAATCGCTATCAGATGTAGATTGACGTGATTTAATCGCCGCTCTGGATCCACCGAATGTCTACCTCTTTTTTATTAATCTTTCCCCGTGACTTCCAACCAATTGAATAACTAGTCAATCTACAAATTGCACATGAGTCAGTGGTTTTTAGTTTCTTTTTAGCTTATTTTTTATAGGTTCTAATAATCAATAGGTTCCGAACAATTGGTTAGAATATTTGGCCTTACTATTTTATCACCGATAGTAAAATGAATTATTTTTTGTGATAAATTAGACAAAGGGTACGAATTTTTTGACAAATATTAAGTTCTTGATGGCGTGGGATTAATGAATCTTGAATTCTCTTCATCGCCTGTCTCATCACTAGAGTATGCTCATTTCTTTCGTTTGTGAGGGATGATTTCACTTCCACTATGTGTTTCATTGCCTTGCGAATTGTCTTCGCCAATGTCTATTTCATCACTATTTCCATCATTTTTTGACCATTTTTCACAATTCTGAATGAATGTGCTATTAATAATCATTCGTTAACTTTCACAATCATCACTATTATAATTAACATTATCAAACGTAAAAGGGCCATCATCACTAATATCGAAATAATCATTGAATTTGAAAACAAAATTTTCATTATTTTGATTATTTTCCATAGTTTATTATTTAAGTATAAACACTATTTCTCTGATTTTACTGTTTCACTATATTTATCAAATAATTATGTATGCAATGGATTTAAAAAAATAATAGTTCCACAATACAAAAATGGGGTCACAGTACACAGTTTCGAACAACTTTCCGATATGAATTAATTGACTGTCTGCTCCAAAAATATTCGGATATGAAATATATCGATTAATGCAAATATATTTCTGAGAATTAATCACGCGTAACTATTAATTTAAATAAAAAAAATGTAGGGTTACTCCACATTTTACAACCCTTCTCGATACTTAGAAGCAATAATATTTTGTTAAAATTAGCTGCGTCTTATTGAAATCGGCGCATAAACTTATTCCGTATTTGGGCCATAACCGCTGGCCTTCAGAGCTGCCTTTAAAACTCACTTGGGCAAACAGTTATGGCCTTCAGAGTAGAAAGGATTAATAGGGATGATAACACGAACCCATCGTATTTTCCAGACTTTGCCCTTTCCGATTATCATTTATTCAGATCACTGCAAAAAATGGATGCAATACAGCAGATAAAAACTTCCCTTAATGCATTTTTAGTCTGAATGTCAAGGTAGTTTTAATCTAATGGTATTAATGGTTTCATAAATGCTTCAACCCAATATTAATATTTTAATTAATTTAAGAATCAAATAATTTACTCAATAGATTCTGGTTTACAGTAAAATCTGGATTGAAAATCGATTGATGATATTCTAATATATTCTAATTGAGTCATTCGATAATCGCCAAATAGACATTTTCTAAAGTCTGAATATAAAATAAAATTTGATGTTTCTGAAAATTGCCTGATCTGATCTTGAATAAAATTCATGTTATCAACTGAATAAAAATGAAAATATATTTTACCCAAATTGTTCTAGACGCGAAAATATTTTCTTTTGCATCAAAAAATATTTTAAACGACGTCATAGTGGAAAGTTTTTAAATCGGCATAAAATTTTATTCGAAATCGTATCAATATCTATTTATTATCATCATTTTCATTTTAATATTCGCTGAAATAAAATTGTTCGTGCCACGTGTGCCTCGTGTAACACGGAATGACACGAATTTAATCTTCGATTTATACGAGAATCCATTTTCCAATAAATACATGAGATTTTGAGATAATAAAACACATACACGTGCAGCAAATATTATTTTCCATATTTTTTCATGAAATAAATTAAAAAGAATCAACGAACAAAAATTGTTTAATTGCCTTTTTGTTGACGTATTATTCTGCGCATTCATCCAGATCTGCACGTGAGTCTAACAAACATTTTTAATCAAAAACTCGACAAACCGTTGAAATATATTTCTAATTAAACTTCCTTGTTGTGCCGTGTACTTTAACACATAGTTTGGGTGATAAATGTTTTTATTACTCAAGAATTTTGTTGTAGAATATTTCGAGCCGTATTATTTAATACATAATATAATTAAAAAGCTACACGAACTTACGAACTGTATTCTCAAGGTCTTATAAAGTTTTCTATGAATAAATTGATAACATATTGATTTAATGTTTCACTATATTAAACGATCGTTAAAAGTCATATGTACATACATATATTTATTATTAATATGTATGTATATACATAAACCTATAAGTGAAAGGAAAAATATCATTTCACATAGGATACATAAGTCCTCGAATGACTACATGATTAATTAGTTCCAAAGGTTTTCGCATAAGTCGAGGTAAGCACAAAATTTAGCATTTTTGGCAAAAAATATATTACTTATTCCACATATTTATTGGACATATTGCACATAACAGAATCTACATATGTATATTTATGGAAAAACTACTTCAAGTATCGATCCAGTGTTAATTGTCTTTAGCCCTTTTCTTTTTTTCATAAATGAGAGTGGAAACTGCAATATCATTCACTGCTTTTGTAACTTTCGCAGATCGTTCAGGATCAGATTCTTGAGCTTCGAGACCAGCCAATCCATCCCGGATCATATTTAAATATTCACCCATCTTCGCAGGTTCAAATTGTCTTGAGTTGTTCAATTAATTCTTCTTCTTCTGAAAAAAATCTTGTTTTGGCTTATTTCCGCTGAATGACTTTTAATCAAACTAACGAAATCCTCTTCCTCTAGATTTGAATTTAGTTCTTTGGTCATTTCAACGAGATCTTAATAGTTATGTCAACTTCTTCATTTGGTGCACTACTGTTCTCAACTAATCGGGGGATGAGCTTATTCCATACTTTACTCATGGTAGATATTTTTAACAGCTTTATAAATGTTGTCCGCTTTCCAAAATTGCGTTAATGATTTTCCGTTCTGTGCATCAACAGCTCTAACTGCTTGCTTAAATGTATTTCTTAGGTAATACTTTTTAAATGTATTTATTACGCCTTAATCCATTGGTTGAATAATAGAGGTTGTATTCTTTTTACCTCTTGAAATAATCGCGTAAGTCCGAAATCGCGTAAATCGAGGACTGATTGTACATATCTTTTATCGAATACTTATGAATTAACGCAAGTTTTAGAATTTAAAAAGGGATGTATATAGTATATTAAAACACGTTGATTTTTTCTCCCTTTCCCATGGATAAAAAAAATATGACCTGTTTTCCTCATAAAGATCACTTTATAAAAATACATTGACACATAACCTTTACATATTTATGGAAAAGATATATTAAAAAAAGACTAAATTAAATTTAAGATGATTTAATACGAAGTTGCTTTTAATAAAATTAAAATTTATACTTTACATGAATGTTTTCAAAATTTTCCATATCATTTCCCGTAGAGTTTTATTAGGCCGAGTCATAAATAGAGGTAGGTGAATCTATTTCTTGTATCCACTCACTATGCGCCAAAGGGCCTAACGAGCTTTTGCTTTTATTAAATCGATAAGGGTTGTGTTAGTTTTTTGACATTTGTTTTGTGTGGTGCACGTTACAATTAAGTGTTGTTTCTGACCCTTAAACTGAATATTAAAAAGTGCATACTCATCATGTCATGCTTACAGAATTAAAACGAGACGAAAAATATGGAGTGGAGTAAGTCCTCGAATTATGCTATTAATTAATTAGTGGAGGAAAGCATAAAATTTACCATTTTTGATAATAAATATGTTTCAGCTATAAAGGGTATGTGAAAGTAAAATTTATCTATATATATACACTCAAGAAAATTATTATTTATTGCACATATTTATTGGAAATATTACACATAACAGAATCTACATACATATATTTATTGACGAACTACTTCTAATATCGGTCCAGAGTTAACTCTCTTTTAGCCCTTTTCTTTTCCTCATAAACAAAAGTGTAGCATGAAATTATTCATTGCTTTTGTAAACCTCGCGTTTTTTTAAAAATCACGTAAGTCCAAAATCGCGTAAGTAGAGGACTGACTGTCATATTGTATAGAAGACATTATAGAATTACATATTAATTATTATTATTTTTATTATTATATTATATTATTTTTATTTATTCATTATTATTTTATACCCGTCATAGCTCAGAGGTAATTACGATCAAATTATGATTGTTAAAGTTAATTGCCAATAAGCGCAGATAGTATTCAGATGGGTGACCATTCTGAATACTTCTGAGTGACGCTGGTCAACAACATTCACATAAAAAAAAATAATTGTCAAAAATATAAGCTGGAAAGCGGGCAGCAGCGCTCTTCAGTATAAAAAAACCACTGCGGTGCAGAAGGCAACGAGAAACCACTGCACTATATATTCCCATGAAAATCATGTCCATGGTCCTCCATAAGGGGAATCATGCACATGGTCACGATCCTCAGAAATGAGGGAAAGTGGATTAATATCTTATATATAAAAAAAAATATAATAATATGTAATCGCTTCACGACTCAAAAAAAATATTTTTTATTCAAATGTTTTAACCTAAAGCGGGTCTTTGCCACCTAGAGGACACTACGCGTTTTCCGCCTACTTCAGAGGCACGTCCGTCTCAACCCTGATGCCCGGACTACGACGGCTGTCCTCCAGGTTAACTAGGCTCTTCGAATACGGATCAGGTCGCCAGCCATAAGCCCGGAAGTTGAGCTGTCGACGCGCGGATTGTAACAATAATAATCGGACGAGGCTAGGGCCAATTCGTATTTAATATACGGTCTGATCGGGTGCTACGGCACCTCTGGTAGCACACACGTCACCGAATTGGCCCGGATAGCGGCCTGTGCTTCTCATATTAACGGAATCATGATCGCGCCCAGTCAACACTCAACTCTTCTCTTTTGAATCTCAATTGATTTATTTAATTCTTTTTCATGGCTATATCCAGGGGAGACTCGTTCATATACAATGCGAAGCTGCAGCACCCCTAAGCAAATTGAGGAAAATATATTTTGGTATATTAATATTAATATATATGTTTCTGTTGATTGTTGACTGTTACTCCGCGAAAAGAGCGCTTTCTGTTTGTCAGCGCTACTAGCGTCGGTTATTGGACGGATGCGGGCCGGAAGCAGAGTGCGGGGGGGTCCCGCCGCTAAGCGCCGTGTCGCCCTACCACTCGGTGCAGCTATACTGACTCACAGCTTCTTTAAGCCACGTGCCGCCTGTCACTTATTTTATAATTTATTTATATAGTATTTTTACCCCACCTTATTTTTTTTATTTTAATTAAAATATGACTATATTTATGTATATGTACTAGGTTTATTTTGTTAATAAAGAGACAATTTGAATTCATCATTTAGTGCTTGTATTATCATACGTTTATTCAGGGGCGCTCGTCCTTAGGGGCAACCGGGACACTGCCCCACACACATTTCTCCGAATAAAAAATAAATAATAAGTAGCAGAAATATGCGAACAGAACCGTATGTGTTGTGGCATTTTTGTATCCGCCTTGGTTACGTGGACGCAATCGTGATCGTAGATGACGATCTTTGTTCTTTGTCAGTCAGTGGAGATAAAGTGAAAAGTTACAGCATACATACAGTATACAGAAATTCGTTTTTCGTTTGCTGCATAAGGCTCTCTTTAGGGCAGACCTGTATTAGCCCCACCGGTCTATATTTTCTACCCGATTCGAAAAATGAACGTTTTTCTACTATATTTTCCAAGTCATTTTTCTGGAATTCGTTTCATTTTTTTTAGAAATACAGTTCATTTTTTTTTTGAGAAAAAAAGCAGGGCTTTTTTTAAAGTCACGAGCCACCCTTGCGTATCTTACTTGCAAAACATTTTTAAATTTGTAGTGGGCCCGTTGTAAAAAAACGTTTTTCATCCCTGCTATATCGGCTTATTAGAGAAACAGTCTTAATGTCTGTCTCAAGTGCCCCATAAGAATTGTATCCTTTTCCATCAATGAACCAACAACTGAATTTTCCAATCCTCGGAATTAATGATAATATAAAGTTGGATGCGAAAGTCTTTGCACAAAGCTTCTCGATCTTCTCACATGTATTTTTTTTAATGTTGAAGAAAATACGTTTTTAGCGGCAATCTTTCAAAGTAGCTTTATCGAAAATTACAGAATACTATTCAAAACATTTTCTCATTTTAAAGCATTTGTTGCATTGTTTCCCTTTTATGATAGCGTATGATGTGACTGCCATTTTTATGAGAGGCTATTAAAGCAACAAAATAAACATCCGTGAATATCATTCATTAAACCATGTTTTAAAAGACTCTGTATAAAAAAATAAGCATATAAATTATTTAAAGGGTTATAAAAATCGTATAAAATCAATTATCCTTCCACGTTCGATGGATGTGTGAAGAAATCTCCGGGGAACAAATTCAGCTGCTGAATAAAATTGGAAACGGGCCATTTCCCCACGTGATGGATGTGCGCGATTCAAGCGGCTCCCCATTAAGTTCTACAAGATAAACGCAAGTGTCTTCGGCTGAAATCGCAAATCCATATGCTCCGAATTCATTTCCACCATTGATGTAACCACCGTCGCCACCGCCATCTGATACTCGTGCTATCCGCCACAATCGATCAGGATAGACGGGACGGGTCGCGCTTTATCCCGTCACGGTTATGGCCTCTGATTTATTTCGGACTTAGCCCGGCCTCCGTATCGAGCCCAATTCCTTTTATTTCTTGATAATGCATGCCTAGGAAATGGGATCGTATTAGGTCGCCCTCCATCCGAATCACAATAAGACTCGCCAATATCCCGAAAATCCCCATATTCCGAGTACAATGCGGGACATATATATTTATCCCTATACACACGGACACTATTATAAATTCATATTGCATTTCAACGAATGGATTCCATTTTGTTTCTTTGTTATATTTCACTCGCCGCTCTTTCAGCTACGTCCATTATTTGACACTAATCATGCTTTCCTGCTTCGATCCCTTCAGCAGCAGTCACGGAATGCACTGAAAGTTTCAACGTTAAGAATCGTTTATGCATTCATGTGCAAATATACATAAATCCCATCCTCGGTATATTTGTTCCGGTAATGGATGTGAAAAATAAAATGCCGTAAAAAGAATAATTCCAATGATTTTTCTTTTTCATATTCGTGCTATATTTTTATCCTGCTATAATTCTTTTAAATTATGTGTAATCATAAACTTCATAATTTAAATCAAATCAATGATGTTCAAACACTTAGTGATGTTATTCATTATCTTTTTTAATAACTGCTTAAGATAGCTTTAAACTTTAATTTGCATAAGAGCTTGAAATTTTAAATAAATTAAAAATGGATACAGATTATATAATAAATATTATAATACGTACGCCTTGATTTATGCGAATTTTAAAACAGCGTAAGCTTAGGAAAGGCGCGTAAAAACTATGGTAAAAGATTTGATCATCTGGATAGAAAATTATATACAAAAAAATTCAATATCAAAAAAGCTATGAAAATCTATAATCATCTTAACCTGGCCGTGCCGATTGGGAACCCCAAGTTTTTCTCGAATAACTATTATAATGCAAATCCTACATGTCACAAACTTTTTGTATTTGTCTAAGAAAGTCTAAAGAATAAATATTATAAATAATATTTTTTCTTTATTGTCCGAAATTGCGAGAAAAAAATAAAAACAACAATATTCGCTTCTGTTGTCACGGGCGCGATGTCTTTTCTCGCTCGCATCCGGTACGATGTGTCAAGTGAGAGTGGAACTAACTATTTTTTTTATAAAGGGCTATTATTTAAATTTAATTATATTTAATGGATTTATACATAAGAATGCTAAATTATGTTTTTTTACTTAAAAAAACTTAATTTACTATTCAAATAGAATCTTATTTATGGTGTCAGTGTGCAGAAATTTGAGCTCCTATACCCCCTTCCTCCCCTGGAGAGGGGCTCTACAAAAAAATTTTTAGGAAAAGAATTAGGAAATTTATTCGATTTTAAGAAAATTTAATGAATTAATACCAAAATATTAAGATTTTTACTGCTAAAATAAATAATATATTTATTTGAAATAATAGGTAGATTATTTTAGATATTTACACATGGTATTTAGGTTAAAAAAAAACTCAAGAACTTTTCTAGGACTAAAACAATCTGGGAAAATTTATAGGACAAAAAACGCAGGTTTTGACAAGTTTTGAGTCACTCCCTCTCATGTCAATTTATATATATATTATATTTTGGTATTCCCGTTTCATAAACTTTGTATCATAAAAATATATACATTGCCACACTCCATGTCAGTCACCGGTGACTGACAGGGGTGCGCCAGCCATATGGCCAGATTGTGCGGCGCACACTTCGGCGCAATCTTCGTTGCAAATGAAAAATCTTCGCGATTCATCGGTAAGACTCTAGTGAGTGAAATGAATAAACATGCGACTCACGGTTGAGACGTTGACCTTTTTTACTTAATTATTTATTAGGCTTAGATATGTTCAAGAATTTTAATCCATAAAAAACGTAATAATTTTGCATGTTCTGCAATAAATAAATATATAGAAGTATAAGTATTTATATGTAAATATATTATTTTTTATATTAAATAAAATGGTCATAATTTTATTAATAATCAAAAAATATATATATAGAAAAACATTTTTCTTAAACGTTATCATCAATTTAGCTCCACATACTAGGAATGATTATTATGACTAATCAACATTTGGAATAGTTAGTATATGGTTACGTAACCACCGAGCTAAAGACCCAACTCAAATAAAATCAAATTAAGGCTACTGCCCCCTTTTCAGGCCAACAGCCACTCAGTAATTTTTATTATGATTGCAATTTCATGAATATAACAAAATTAAGAGAGAAATATTCCATGAATAAGATTCCAATATTTTATATTCATCTATCGAACAAAATATAATTTAAACAAATCAGATTGTTCATGTCAGTTCGGTTCAGGGGTTGTCAACACTGATATACAATATATTAACAGTAAAAAATATAATAATTAAGACTAATTTGTATATATATTAATATTTCACAAAAAATAGAGAGGATCTACTAAAGAGAGACAATAAGGAAAATAAATAATTGATTAAAAAAAAAAATTGCATCCAATATTTCTTGGAAAAAGATCAAAGCCCTGACCACGAGCTGATATTTGATACATAATATATTTTATTGCTCTTGCCTATGTAGTCGACCAAGATGACTCGTGGGGAATCCCTTGGAACAATGTACATTACCATTCCAGTCGATAAAAAGGCATTCCCCTTATTCGCCGCATTTTAATCAGTTATTCAGAGTTTTTCCGTATATTTCTTTCATATTTTATTTAAAATATAAAAAGTAAGGTGTGGTAAAAATACTAAATAATATTAACAATAATAAAATAAGTGGCAGGCGGCATAGCTGCACCGAGTCGCAGGGCGAAACGGCGCTTAGCGGCAGGACCCCCCCGCACTCCGCTACCGGCCCGCATCCGTCCAATAACCGACGCTAGTAGTGCTGACAAACAGACAGCGCTCTTTTTGCGCAGTAACAGTCCCCACGGAGGCACCTACCAGATTAATAAATATATTTTTCCTCAATTTGCATGGGTGTGCCGCAGTTCCGCATTGTATATGGACGACCCTCCCCTGATTTTTTCTTTATTTATCCTGAAAATCTTAATTTACGAATCCAATAAATAACTTTGTATGCGAATTATTGCGTATGAGGTTAACGACCTGCGATCCCAACCAGTTATACTTTCAAAAACGGAAACACTCGATCCAGGCGTGCCACATTAATAAACAGGGGGCTGAAAGGAAACGATATGAAGTCGGAGGTTTTCCGACTCCTCATTATATACAACGCAAACCTTCTGCGAAAACAATTAAATGCGGAATTTAATCCTCCACCTCATTATTTCCCTTATAATAAATAATTATATTGTTTCGCATACAACAAAGGGACGGGCGGGTAACCGGCCGACCCCTGAAAACACTTCGGAATATGTTTTTATTATTTATGTTTGATTGCGTCTGCTTTATTATTCGTTTGACGCAAATTTACGCCATTAATATCAAAATGGCGGAGAGAAAAAAAAATGTATATTTCATCGGCGCCCAAAATCAACACAATCGACGAGAAACACTTTCTCACTCAGGTTTAACGAAATCCCACAAAATCTTCAAAGCGGTGTAATGTGCCGGTAAATTTTCTTTTAACGATAATTTAATGGAAACATTTAGTATATATTGTCACACGTGTATATAACACTCGGGTTGGCTGGAAAATAATTGCAATTATTTTATGTTGTATTGTTGTCAAATGGAAAATCGGTATACGTTCAGTTTGGACGAGATAATAAGTTGTCTGGTATACGACCTTTGTTTGGAATACGACTCGACAGAATTAACCATGAGAGAGTTTTAAAAAGAATAAAAAAAAACACTTTACTATCGTCCATTGCAAATCTCTCATTGACCAAAAGCATGACTGGAAGTTTCCTACAAAGCAATGAACTCTTCTAGGAAGAATTTATTCCTAGAAGCAGTAACAGTCTATAGTGGAGGATATTATCTTTCTGAGAAGGTCCATGGGTCTTTATGTGAGTGATGGTAATTTAGGAAGGACACTGGAAGTTGACCAATAAGGAGCTGAAGGAACTTGAGAAGTAGAAGTATAATATCTAAATAGATACACTCTCATCAGGCTCTTACTTTATTAATTAAGAAAAGCCTTGGTAATTGGATGAGTATTTAAATTTACACAACGTCCTGAAGATCTGAAGGTAAAGTTCATTGGACAGATGTAATATTTATTTATTTCATCTAATTACTTTTGTATTTATATTTAAAAAATATATTAGAAGGACCTAAATGTAATGTCGTATTTATTCAATGAAACTTAAACTCATATTTCTAATCATTTATTAAACTTAATTATACAAAATAATTACCAATATTTTCTATGATCTTTTACCATCTATTAGGTAAATATAAAATGCCTTTTTTATAAATCTCTGCAGGTTTAGAATCAAAATAGTCTGAAAGAGCCGATTTTATTTCATCTTCTGATTTAAAAAAAAAATCTCGTAAATAATGCTCCAATGGACGAAAAAGCTGATAATTGGATGGAGCCAGGTCTGGAGAATTAGCTGGATGCAATAAATCTGTCAAACCTAATGTTGCGACTCTTCTTTCTCCTTAAGTAAATCACAGATACCACGCCTCATGTGTTTGTTTTTTTCAGTCAACGCATGGGGGACCTAAACGACTTATTTTTTAGCCTTCCCCATTTTTTTCAGGTATCTTTGAATTAACGAGCTTGAAGTACTGGCTTAGCTCGATAATTCTTCGATACTGAGAGTCGGATTTTTTCAACCTCCTCTTTCAGGGCTGCTTCACCCACTTCACGGAAACGTCCATTTTAGGCTCATTTTTCAAATCAAGATTTAAATTTTTTGAACCATATTTGACATTTCCTTATGTTTAATGCGTCTTAATAAACATCGCAAATATTTTTTGTTGCCTCCGTTGCGTTTTTTTGGCGTGAAACTGAAACAGCATACAGTAATGCAAATGTACTTCTGAAGGACACGTCTCAGTCAATATAAAAAGGATATTTAAAAAATAAAAATATACGCAAAACGAAGATCACGACACACAAAATATTCAAACACGTCTTTCTCTGTAAAAGGACTGAAGAAAACTAATCTGAAACTATGATTTCTGAAAATGCGACATTACATTTGGGTCCATCTAATATTAGCAGGTCTTCGAACCGTTATTTATTTAGGTTATATGTTTAGCTCAGAGTCATTATTTTTTTGATATGAGTAGTATTGTGCAAATATTATTTTAAGGAGAGTAAGGTAAATCGGTACAGCTTAGATTTTTGTTCCGACAAAAATAACGATTAAATCCGGTTTTCTTACGATTCGAACCCCTGTATTCTCTATAGTATTTTTTTCATGGAAATGTATCATTCATTGTCCTTATATTGTTTATATAAAAACAATTGTTTGGTATAAGTCCTAGGATCTAGAACGAATTAAAGACATATATCGAGGTACCGTTGTATATGATTAATAATATATTACATCCGGCTCTTTTTCCACACGGGGAATACATTCCAAAGATTACCGTGCAACAAAGTATTAAAAGCAAACAATAGCGCGGCCGACAGCATTCTGCGCCTGTGTGCAGAATTTATATTGTTACGAAAATATAAATATAATTTATATTTATTGTGGTCTGTGCCTGCGTGGGTAGTGTTACTCCGCGCGATGTGAAGGAAGAGCTTTGCCTACTTGTCAGCGCTGCCGACGTCGTGTATTGGATGGATGCGGGGCGGTAGCGGAAAGGGGGGGAGGAGTCTCGCGACTCGGTGGATTCATACTGACTCATTGTATCGCAGTCATGCTCACAGACTCACAATTTCTTTGTGCCGCGTGTCACTTATTTTATTATTATTTAAGTGGCCTTATAACCCCGTGGTGAATTGTTGACAACCGGAGGATAGTACGCGATTTTCAGCAGAGACACATCCGTCTCGACCCTAATGTCAATGACTGTGACGGCCGTCCTCCAGGTTATCTAGGCTCTTCAAATACGCGGTCAGGTCGTTAGCCATAAGCCCGGGAGCCGAGCTGCCAACCTGCGGATTGTATCAATTATAATCAGGCGAGGCTAGGGTCAATTCGTATTTAGCACACACGTCACACTCCTGTAGCACACACGTCAACGAATTAGCCTGGATTGCGGCCTGCTGTGGAGTGTGACCAGGGCCGCGCCGTCCATATGGCCAGATTGTGCGGCGCACACAGGCGCCGAGAAGGGATAAATAAATATTTTTTTTAAATATAATTACGTATTTAATCCTTTGATCAAATATCATCAATTTTTTAAATCATGTTATTTGAATATCACTATATTTATGTATAAAAAATATTGTTAATTTATTTATTTACATGGCCTTCAACGTAAACGGCCATATATTTTAGTTATTATATAATAACGATACGTAAATATTGTATTTTTTGAATACATAATTGAATAACGTGAGGAGAAATGGCAATAAAATAAATATATTACATAAACGAATAAGGTCAACGTGTTAGTGTGAAATTGATAATATCTGATAACGGTCTGATTTAATCAGTATCGGTTAAATAAAATCGCTAACGCGCCGAAATAGAATGAAATCTTTACGCCATTATCCACGTTCCATTGCACGTATAAACACTTACACGTCGTGTTAAAAAAGTAAAACTCATCTGAAAAGTTTTTCTTATTCCTTCAACCTTTCCCTGGCCCCCAGGTTCATTCCCTTTATTTCTTTCGCCCCATTGGCCCATTCAATTCGCCCCATCCCCTCGCAGTCCGTGACTACCTTTCAAATCCGTTCCCCCTCTTCTTCAATTTTTCTTTCCCCAGTGCGAATTCTTTTTTTTTTCGTGTCTTATCAACCGACGTCGGTGCGTAAAATTGCAATATAAACAAATTAAACCAGGATATTGGACGCACAATAGACGAATTTATGATATAAATCATGCTGAGAAAATAAATTGATTAGATACAGAGCTTATATACGATTTTCGGCGAAAATTTGGATCATTAAATTAAATTATCCTAAAATAATAAAACGAGGTCATGGTATGATAAGGCACATCTTTGCACTAAGCGATAACAATGATTTTAAATATTTTTAAAATATTCGCTCGAAAAAATATGACATTGACCTTCGAATAACCGAATCGGAAGAGACGATGGAGTGAAAGAAAGCATGGAAAAAAATATGATTAACTATGTTTCATCTTGTACAAGAAAAATGATAAAAAAATAGATTAAGGAATATTAAACTTATATTTACGTATCAATTTTCGTGATAATTTAGAGAAAATCATATCAATTTCTTTCATTAATCACTTGATCAAAATTATTATAAAATATAGCAATTTATTATTTTCCAGTAAAGTAATTCTACTATGAATATTAGTAAAATGTAGGACTATATTACTTTTAAAGAGAGTTTAATAATATAAAACAAAATATCATAATTTGTAAATCAATAGATTACACGAAAAAACATTATTATCTAAATAAAAACCCCATAAAAGTTAAATAAAAATTAATATGCATGAAAATTAAATACAATGTTAATTAACACATTAACACCGGGGTCAATTTCTGTAACCTCTGCGCTGGAGAGGGTCAATTAGCAAGTGAAAAACGTATTATGTTTAATTTTTGTAATATTCCGCCACGGTTTTATATATACATTATTTTAAATAAAAATCTCCCTTGAAGTATTCACTCATATAACCCGGTATAAAAATCAATTAACCCTCCTATAGCGCTTTCTGCTATAGACCGGTGTGTGCGGCAGTCCCTTCTATAGCGCTTCCGTCTAGTTCACCGTTTTTCATAAGCAAATATTTCTTAAATAATTAATAAAAAGGTCAAAACCCTTTATTTGACAACAAAATATAATACGCACGCTTAAAAAAATGTATTGATTTCGTTCAATTTACTAAATACAATTAAAAAAACCTATCTCCAAATTGATGTTTCTGTACTTAGTTTTCTATAAGGCGGGTTTCTATAGTGTGGTCTCTATCTCGGCGCTATAGTAGGGTTGACTGTATTATAATAGAACTTCTAGAACTCTTTTTATGATGTAGCTCAGGGGTTGACGTACTAGGAGTTAGCCTGTTTTTAATTCGTGGCCCTTTCGTAAAAAAGTTTATCGAACCCTGGTTTAGATACATGAATGAATACTAATTACTATGAAAGTTTAGGAAAGCATTTTAATTTTTTTAAACCCTATAATGCCAAAGAAATGAGATAAAGTAAAAATCACAACACTAGAGTTCTGTTAAAAATTTGAAAGCTTGTTAGGCTCATTATTATGATCATCTGCACTAGATCTCACGTGTAGAGTCTTGGCCTCATTAAGCACCATCCTTTATCGCCCTCAATCTACAGCAATGTCGATTCATCTTCTGATGTCTTCATTTTTCACAGCTTTGGTCCTTCCTGCCTTAGGGAATAGCTAGGCTTGTTGAGTTTCAGTATTTCGATGTCCTGCATCTTTAAGACGTGATCGGCCTTTAGGAGTCAGATCACCTTAACGCAAAATATGACCGGAAATCTTTATATAAAGATCACAGCTTTTCGTTTTACAGTTTTAAATATCCTTCTCAGCACCTTTCTCTTCGAGATGTGACATGTTGTATATTCTGTTTAGATCTATATGTATTTGATCTTCCCTGAATGAATGTGTTTGAAGTAGAATTTGTTTTATAGCATGGTTCTAATCTAGTTTTAACGATATCTGATGACCAAAAAACTTATCGTCTCTCAGTTTTTCGAGGATTTATTTTTTCAAATTTTATTACCAATGCACTATTTTCAGAGCGATGTTATGTTATTATTTTTCAAATTAAAGCATATTTTCCGTCATAGTGAGGTTAACGTGACAGTGAACGTTTTAAAATGGCGGAAATTTTAAGCTGACACTTCCACAACAGCGAGTGTTGCCAGCGCGAAAAATTCATTACAACACGGCCGCACACTATTTTTAGACAATGCTGAGAAAGGGGGGAAACGGTTTTTTGATATATATACGATATATAAATATGTGCCTACGTGGTAGTTCATGCTAGTTATTGTCCGGCGCCATTAACCCCAACCCACGACAAATTAGTTACGGTGCTTAACCCACTGATGACGGTAATCTACATTCTGTAACAACAACGAAACTTTTATGCTACCCGGCATTAAATGCCACGACGTTATTTGTGAAACAGAAAAAAAGGCTATACGCACAAAGACAAAAGCTGGTAAAACAGCATTGACTCGGATAATTGAGACATTGAGGCCACGAATGACATAACGTCGACATTTTCGGGCTTAATTGGAGCTTTGTCTGTCTTTGGTCGGTACACAAACTCACTGTACAGAGGCGAATTATTTAAATAAAATAGCAGCGGCTGTTTCAGGGGTTAAATTCAGTCAGCAATCGATCTTCATGCGCAAAACTTTAATCAAACTTAAGCGAAACTTGCCTAAGCAGACTTACGCTAGAAAACACAAAACAACACCTGATAAGATTACGACACAGAAAAAGAATCCCTTCAACATTATGTTAAAATAAAGCAGATTGAATTCATTTGCGATAAGAAGACGCTTTTTTTTATTCGTAGACGAGATATTCGCCCCTTAAACATTTTCGAGAAATTTATGACCCATATTCCGAGAAGGGGATTAAGATAAATATTTCCGTAGCTCGCGCGAGTTACACGTACATCGTTGTGTGTGCATGTGCGTGCTTTTGTAATTTGAGGCCATTAGAGTATTTGCGGCCTCAACAGAATTCTGCTGGAGGTCACGCCACCAAAAGAGGACCGGTTGACCTTTAACCCGTTGTCGGCGAACGACAAGCTTTGTGCCCGGTTTCGTGTCAACCCTTTGTCGGAATAAAAAGTCAATCTGGACCCACCTTTAATGGATGTTGTACCTGTCACAACAAAGAGTACAGGGTCTTTTACTACATTTGATGTCGGGTAAAAATTTTCCGCCGCTTTTCATACAATAAACTGTATGAAATGAATTTTCATGTAGTGCCATTTGTGAAATATCGCCACGCACCCCTGAATCTTTCTCGGAAGTTATCCCGAAAAATGTCGACACACATTCATATTATACAGGATGAAACAGTTGATAAAAATACAACCGATTATATTTTACACGTTTCACGTTACTTTTATTATTCATAAAAATATGACGAGCATTTTTAAAACACAGTATTAAATCTATGAAACGTAAATAGGAAATCAGGATTATATTTTCCGGAAATACGCATATGAGATGTTTTCTTAGAAAATATCTGCAAACACCCAGTATTTAATACAAATACTATTATTGCATATTAATGTTAAATCATTATTATTTCACCGAACGGCTAGTAATTTGCATATATCCATATATTATTATTATAACCATTAATAATAACATTTCTTTAAAGGCGAAGAAAACATGCTTAATATCATGATTGAAATTTAACCAACTATTTGTTTTTAAATAAAGAAGTGTGGAGAATCTACTTTACAAAGATATGTAAAAGTGAATTGGAATAAATTCCAGAAGTAAGATACATATCCAGGTGCAGTTGGACATTAAAAAATCGGAGCTGCAAATCAAATTGAGGAAAAATATATTTTTAAATATGAATATAATATGTCTATTGATTATGTATACGATTATATAAATATAATTTATATTTATTAATCTGGTCGGTGGCTACACGGGCAGTGTTGCTCCGTGCTGTTTGGGGCAAAAGCGCTGGCAGTGTCGGGTATTGGACGGATGCAGGCCGGTAGAGGAGTGCGGGGGGTCTCGGCGCTAAGCGCCGTGTCGCGCTGCGACTCGATGCAGTCATACAGACTCACAGCTTCTTTGAGCCTCGTACCGCTTGTCACTTATTTTATTATTGTTGGTATTATTCAGTATTTTTCCCTCAACTTATTTTTTTTATATTTTAAATAAAATATGAACGAAATATATTTTTATACTTTTAAATATTCCGCAACACCCTAAAAGGTATTAGCCACGAGCCGTCACTGTAAATATTAAAAAAATATGTTATGCTGGTTATGCAGCTTCTTCCGTCAGCCTGAAGTTCTTTTTCTTTCAAATTTTTAATTATTTTACGATTCTCAATTCGTTTATAACACTCTTCTTTCATCTTTGTTTTTTTTTAATTCTTGAGTTTAGAGAAATCTTGTACATCATGTGTTTTGTCCATAAATTTTTACTTCATAAATTTGAGTATTATGGTAAGCGGGATCAATTCTGGAACTCCCAATTCTGTCCAGTTATGAATGATACAGAGTCACCACAGCTTCATTCTTCTCAACCACCGTTTACCTTCCACTTTTAACTTCATTTGCAGTTCAAGTATGTTACTTTAAGCTCTGATTTTTAGGGAATGCGATGGAGCGTAGACCAGTAAATACAAAGATTTGCGAGCTTCTGTATTAATTCTTCAATGACTAACCAATGATTTCTATACGCACTTATTGAATTTTGAGGGTTGTATCGATTAAACACCAAGGCAGAAACCAAAAGTGATTTTTGCCACTATAAGCTTTATCTTCTTTAGTCATTTAACAGCTAGAGAAATTTATATAATTATATATCGTACGCGAATAAATTTCTAAGTGCAAAAATATAGCTTAAACTCTGATTTACTTACGAAACTTATGGGTTCATAAACTGAATGAACACATTCTTATCTAAATAACTTTTACACAGAGCTTTCAGCACTTATAGCTAGCGTGTACGATGACTAGAGAGCTGTCACGCCGGCGTGACACCAGCGGTTAAAGGGTTAAGTATTTCAACATGTTTGTAAAATATCTACTGTTGAAATAATTGGTATAATATTTAATGGCCTAATAACTCTGTAGCTAGTTGCATTCGACTTTAGTCTTCATATATCCGAAGCTTAGAGTCCTTTAGCTTTAACTATCATACGAGAGTCTGGAAAGGCCCATCCGCTTAATGAGTGAGTGTCTCATGGTTGGCAAATGATGATGATGATAAAGATTTGACTTCAAGGAATTGAAAAACGATTAATTCTTCACGCATTCTATCATAGAATATTTAACATTTTTCCATCGCACCATATTTCGAACGTTTCCATTCGGATATTGTATGCCAATATTAGCACGTGGCCATAAATTTCAGTAGTGACTTAAGTGGCCTTGCTGGCAATTAAGCCTTCAAAAAAATGTACATATTATACTGCAAAATATTTTTATGCACAGACTCGATGTAAAATAATATTGATATGAAAGAACGCATTTTATTTTTGGCAAAATTGTTCCATTTAAAATCTAAGCATATAAAAGTAATGTAGGCGAAATTAATTTACATCACTCAAGAAATATTATTGTGCCGATGTTTTAATTAAAATTAAATTTATTAAACACCCTACGTTCGTGAAAACTTCTCTCACCTGACCCTCGGACGGAAAATTCTTCGTATTAATTTTAAATGTAATTTAATCTTAGTTGAGATTAACAAATTCCAAGCAATTAGTATAGTTATAAAATATTCAACGAGCAACACCGACATACTATTATTCGAATGCGTAGTACGTAAAATTTTCATTCGCCCTTTGATTCGAAGGCTGAATAAAAAAATAGAATATTTTTGCACGCAAATTTGCCATAAATATCCTTATATACGTAGTTTTCGTACATTTATGATGAGAAATTTTGATTAATCATTTCAGGAAAAAAACAAGCTTAAAAAACTTGATCAATGTTTGTAAATAAAGGCCGGCAATCCTTTCCTTTTCCGGGTTCAATTGGTGTTTTTCTAACAATAGACCACTCGCGGTCAATCTTGAGAGATGGGAAGACGTTTTGGCCATTGTGGGTGTCTTTGCTTTGTTAATTGATACTTTGCGACTGATTGACCGTCACATCATAGCCGCAAATAAATATGGCTCTATTTTCTCACGTCTGACCCTAAACCCTAACCCTAACGCTGACCCTGATAAATTGTGGCCCGTGTAAATTTTACGTGATCGAATTTCTGCCTATTAATACGAGAGCGTGAAAGTTACTTCGGAACGGTGTGATAAAAAATTGCATGCCTGGCCACAGTTTAGTGGCAGACCCTTTTGTTGGACCAAGTTATGGGGTTTTGTATTAATGGACAGAGATAAAGGGCAAGAGTGGTAATAACGCCGGAGATAAGGGAATTACCCATATAATCCCATGTGTCAGATAATAATATTCAGAGGTGGATATAACTCTGGCGGAATTTCTGGCAATAAAAATGGCGCAACTACATGAATGCAGATTGAAGGGGAGCGTGTTGTGGCGAGCCGCAGCCATTGTGGCTGTTGAGGCGTTGGATGAGGGCGACTTTGACTCGGTTAATGGTCAAGGTTGTAGTGCCACATCCTTTGAAAATTAACTGGGGCCTAATTAATATAATGTTTGTATTTAAAAATAATAATAATACGCCGTTAATGTAATGGCCGATAATTAATAAAAAGACCCGGACTCAAGGTCTTTGTATAGAACAGGGTGGTCTAAAAATCACATTTTAAAATGGAATAACTTTTTCATTTCTTAATAATTCACTTTTATTTTTTCATAAGCAGAAAAAAACACTTCTTGGAAATAATTTTTATTTAGTTTTAAGAATTACATCCTTTAAATAACCACCATTTTCCCCTTGACACTGACGCGCTCTTTCTAAGGCGTGAATCATCACCTATCGTAATGTTTCTTGGCTTATTCCTTCAATTTCTTCACGGATGTTGGCCTTCAATTGCTGAATGGTTCGAGGATTGTTACGGTATACTTTATCATTCAAATACCCCTACAGGAAGAAGTCTGGAGTGGTTAGGTCATGTGTACTTTATTTAACATTTGCCTTAAGAGTTAAGTTGTCATGGTGTCACCATCTTGCTGCCACCATACCTCTGGTGTATCCAAGTCGGCAGGACGCACGAAATTCTTCAGCATTTCTTGATATCTTTCGCCAGTGATGGTTAGTGCGTTTTCTGCCTCATCTTCAAAGAAGTAAGGTCCAAGAACTCTTATTGCAGTTACACCACACCAAAGTATTACTTTTACGGGATACATACTACGTTGGTGGACTATTTCTTGGTTAACAAATCTGTTTACGTGAAAGTGGGCCTCGTCGCTCATAATGAGATTGTGAATGAAATCAGCTTCTTGCCTTGCTAATTCTTGGATCTGGATAGCATACGCTAATCGATTCTGATAATCTGCTGGCTTCTGTTCCTGCATTAGCTGTGTCTTGTACGGATAGAAATGCAGCATCCTTTGAATCCTCTGGAGCGAGGTTCAGGACATCTCCAACTGCTGGGACCGCCTTCGAGTTGACATTGAAGGCTCTTCTTCAGTGCTTCAGCGTACACGCTGAATGTTCTCCTGTGACCTTCATGAACGTGGCCTCCTAGCACGTGGTAAATCACTCAGAGACCTCTGAATTTGAAACCGCCGGAATAAACGAAGTACAGTTTGTTTATGTAGAGGTTTTCTAACCCCAAAATGACGAGTGTAGGCTCTTTGCGTTAGCAACAATTGATCGTTTGTTTTCTATATAGAATTCGATTATTTTAAGACGTTGCTCAGTCGTGAATTTCTCCATAATTAATTTATAATTAATCTGTAATTAATTGTAGAAATTTAACTGAATTTTAAATGGTGTTGTGACTTTTGGGCCACCCTGTAGAAGCGGGGGTTTAGTATTTTAATGGCAATTTCGGTAATCGTATAAGACTGTTCGCAATTATCGCAGAGTTTTCTAAAAATGTTTTTATTTATATATTTAAATTTACATAAAATTCCCAACTGCCCACGAAAAATCTTTGTTAATGTGATAGACTCAGTAGCTAGATTTCTTTTCTCATCATCTCAAAATGACATATATCTCGATGAAAAATATGTTGTTGATCAAACGCTTAGAAGTCTTTCAGATCTTGCTATTCAAATGCATGATTTGTATCAGCTGGATAGATAGGATCACGAAAATTTAGATGATGAAACGGATGAATGAGGACCGAGAGTTTATAAAAACAGTTACGTGATGAACGACGTCTTGGGTGAAGATTTTCCGGGAGTGGTCTAGGACAGTGCTACTCAAGTGCTGGGCCATATGTCTGGTCAGTGATTTTTGGTGCGTCTATCCTTCATTGAATAATTAATTATAAACAAATACTTTAAATTTCAATCCAACTGTAATAATAATTTAAAAAAATTCACCAGTGTCGTGGTTTGACACTGGGGGGGATATAATGTGTGAGACTCATTTTTCTTGCATATTTAGAATTTTCTTCGAATCTATATACGGGTGAATGGCGCTTTGGAATCTTTGGAATCTTGCTATAACAAAATGGTTCCAAGGCGCCATTCAACCATATAAAGATTCTAAAGATGCATTTCCCTCAAGTGTCAAACCACGACACTGGTGAATTTTAATACTATTTCAGTTGGATAGAAATTTATATTATTTGTTTTATATTTTCTAATCAACGAAGGACAGATGGCACTAAATTAATTAATTCCAACGCGCCAAACTACCTACATACATATTTTTTATAAAATAGGCGGAGGTAAAGGGTGTCTTCCTCTTACATACCAGTGTTATAAAAAAATCCCTGAATTCATAGTTTTCGTCGGACATCTATCCGATTACTAATCTAACTCAGTCGCGGTTTACTTACATTATCGAAATAATATCCATGTTACCTTCAAGCCATAACACGGGTTATATTATATGTATATATGTTTTTAAAATATTGCAAAATATTCGCATTTATTTAAATCAGGGCTGAATAAAACGTGCTGAATGAAAAATTTCGTTCTCTTATTTTTATTAAAATAAAAAATATCCGTAAATATCATAAAAAAATATATATAAAGCATTTTGTTTTGGGCGAAAATATCAGTTTACGGAAAACCGACAAAATCTTTTCAGGAAGCGTTTTTATTTACTTTTCTTGAAAGAAATTTTTATGAAATTTTCAAAAATGAGTTTTCTCGTCGCGCAGCTTCTTCTTGTAACAACTTTTTCATACAACTATGTATATACTAATTGTTTATTTATTTACACAATGAAGCCGATCCGCGATTAGTATTGAAAAAATTGAAAACGAGTTTTAACCTATCTAAAGTTCATAGTTTGTCATCATCATATAGAAAAATGGTACAAGAAAAATTAAATTTGAATAAATTTTTAAATCGTAACGAATGCGAGCGAGAATAAACATCGCACGTATGGCAACAACAGAAGCGAATATTGTTATTTTTATTTATATTTCGCAATTGCAGACAATAAAGGTCAATGATTATTTATAATATTTATACATTAGACGTTTTTTATAGAAATACAAAAAGTTTATAACATGTAGAATTTATATTAAAAGATTTGGGGTCCCCAATACACAACATCAGCACTGCTAGGGAAACTTATGGGTTATTTATGTTCCCATGGATTGAATGAACACATTCCTAGCCAAATGCGGTGAATAAGCAGTTGTCACGTCGGCGTGACGATAGCGGTTAAAGCAGAGGTGCTCAGAGTTTTTGAGCGGCGAGTCATTCCTACTAATGGACGAGCTGCCAAAAAATATTAATATCTTAATGATACATAAATTACTCCATTCAATAACTTCACCTACTTCGCTATTTTTCGTTTAACTTTCAACCCCATTTCATAAAAGAACTCATTGAACAGAATGATACAGATATGGATCGAAGCTAGCAATTTAATAAAGAATAATGAATTTTCCCTTATCCACAAATAACACGAATGATATTTTACACGGCGATTCACATAAAGGTTTACGTTATTAACTATCAAGGTTTTGTTCGATGCATTTAAAAATTAATATGAATTTGCAATAAACTCTGTTATTTGAAGTCGCAATCTATTTAATTTAATATAAAAAAATAATTCGAAATAAAAATACATTTTTTCATAGTTACAAATTACTAATCTTGCCGTAAAAGTCAATTACTCGAAGAACCTACTAATCCTTCACTACATGACAGGACATTCAATTTCATGATCGATATTATTTAACACAACTTAATGGTTTAGACGGCACAGATGCATTAAAATTATAGATTTTTCATTAAATAAAATAGTTTGTAACGAACGCGAATCAAAAACGGACGAATTTCCCGGAAAATGGATATATTGAAAGATTTAGCATATTCTATCAAAATATCTGAAAAAAAATATCACACCATGTACAATATTAAATTACGAGAATAAATTGATTCCCATAAATATTTCCATATTTGATATCTGCACGAGGAAATTCTAAAAATACGGCAACTGATACAATTTCATCTCAATTGCGGCCTATCCCACGTCACGTCTCACATTTACATTCGACCATTGTTCCAGACATTTTACACTGGCGGGTACTAGATCTAACTAGACACGAAACATGGACTAAATTATAACGGAGCGTCAGAGAGCTTCAGTGTCATCTGTGTTCGCTTATGCGGCGAATGACTATGTAATACAAAGTAACCCGAGCTGTCGGAGATAATAGCTGTCGGAAACTGAGTTGAGATTTTGGACGCGGCGGTGACCGACGGCGGAATGACAAAGTTCGGCCATGGGCGTGAAAGTATCTCAAGTAATTGAAATGGTGTGTCTCCCTTTAAATGTTTGTTTTATCGTTTGTATAACTCTCGGCGTAATCCCACCTACAGACCGAAACTTTTTCAATATGATCAAAGTGCTCAAGTTTCGCCTTTTGATTGACATGAATTTTTCATGACTGAAAAATTGCCCCTCTCGGATATTTCGCCCCCTTTTTATGTAATACCACTTTTCTAGACGCTATTTTATCTCTCGACTGAAGTTAATAATAACTCATAAATACACTTGATTCACATTGTTAAGATGCTTAAACTCGGGGTATTAATTAGTTCAGTGAGTTAGAAAATAGCAAGGATAATGGAGTCGTCGTATATAAGCAACTATTCATATATCATAATAAATAAAATAATTATATTATTATAAACGTATAGATATTTAAATTAAATAATATAATAATAATACTTTTAACATATTATACTATCAGTTTGTTCGGAAAGTAGTTTCGTTTTTATTTATAAAAAAGAAAGACTATATTCTTATAGTAAATAAATATTTTATTAAATTATATATTGTCCATTCTGGTCCAATACCGTTTGCCATCTTTCTGGCAGTAGCATGATTCCACGCTCATAACATTTTTGTTCTTTGCTGGAAAAAAACTGATCTAACTACTGATGTAAAGGTTTTATCGTCTAAAAAAAATTGTAGAGACTGGAACAAATAATAATCAGAAGGTGCCAGATCTGGAGAATATGGTGGGTATAGCAGTATATCTCATCCAAGCTGTAAAAACTTCAGGCGAGTTAAGAAACTTGTATGTGGTCTCGGATTATCTCGGGGGAACACTACACCTTTTCTATAGATGAAATCTGACCTTTTCTGTTCAAGTGAATCATTAAATTTGTCCAGCGGATGACAGTACTCTTCAGAATTGATCGTTGTGTTGTCCGGTAGAATCAGATAGCTAAGCAAGTGCTTTGAGCCGGTTCATCTTTTTTTCTCCATGATCTCTTGCATTTAACATTGTTGTAGACAACCCATTTCTCGTCCCCAGTGATGATGCGCTTCGAAAATGGATCATTTTCTTGATGTTTGAGAAGAAAATCACAGACGTTAACGCGACGCCAAAAATTTCTTTCCGTAAGAACATAAGGAACCCATATATCGAGCCTTGAGATTAAACCTAGGTGCTTCAAATGATCATGAAGGTCGAATTCGATAAATTTAATCTCTCAGCGATCTCACGAGTTGTTATTCGTCGGTTTGCATTAATTAATATCTTTATTGTGTCTTCATCAGCTTCAACTGGTCTTCAAGAACGTGATGCATCTTCAACATCAAAATTTCCGGATCGAAAATTTAATTATTATTAATTAATCTTCTCGTAAAAAGGTAAAATATGCTGAAAATGCTGCTTTTCACTTTCCATTTTTGAAAGGATACCAACCAAAAACGACTGCGTAGAATCAATTGACCTTTTTCAAAAGCAAGCCTTGCTACATTAGCTGTACAAATATATAATGATTATGCGGCCTAATTGTGAAGTTGGCAGTGAAAAAATACAATTAATTCTTCTGTTGGAAAAAAACGTAATGACTTTCCGAACAACCCAATAAATAATCAGCATCAGTAAGCGCCACGGGACACAATATGTAAAGTAGAAGTGCACACAACCCTCATATAGTGTCAAGGCAGGGATTACGCTATAGAAACCCGCCACATAGAATACTAGGGACCTATACAAACTTTGGGGTTTTGTTTTTTTAAATATAATTTGTATATTGAACCGTTATTTAGCGCGGCAATGTAATTTCACCTTGAGATTTTAGCATTTTGTAGAAAACTGCGATCTAAAACGAAGCGCTGTATGAGGGACAGTCGCACAATCTAGTCTAAAGCACACGCTAATCCGCAAATCGGCTCTAGATCAGTGACAGGAGAGGTGGAATTTCTCCCCCAAAGTGTGGACTACCTATCTCTTATTTTCTGATATCAGAGCCAGCGTAAATTGTAGCTGGCTCTTCCTAGACTTTTGGGTCAGTCAATTCCTGACTGGCCACGGTAATTTCAAGGATAAGCTTAAAGAGTTTACTTTAATTGCATCTTCGCTTTGCTGGTGTGGGTTTGTCTGGCAGGATTACAGTCACGTTCTGTGGTCCTGTCCTCACCTGGACGTTGTGTGTCACGATCTACTCCATGCTTTCCAATGCGGCAATTCCCCTAGTTGCCTCTAGGTGAAGGGTCCAATTGAACACATGGACTTGGTCAGCAATGTAATTTGCTACAGACATTTTCATGCTTTGCATCGACTTTCGGAGAGTTGTACAAGACTACTTTACCTCTCCCTTCTCCAATATCTCAAGCAATTTTAGTTTAATTTTTAAAATCACGTGTTTCAAGTAATACATTGCTTTTTGTTGCACAGATTGAACCGGCTTCAAGCTGGTGTATTCTGTGTGGGTGGATGGCAAGGGATTGGATTGTGTCGAACCGGTCTGTCACAGCTTCATCCTGGGTACAAAAGTGGTCTAGAGTGGGGAGCGCTATAAGAGGGTTGACTGTACTATCTTTTCAAGCTTGATTTTTTTCAAGACAGACATTTTTTTACATTTGACATATTTTAATATCAACCTAACCATTTGACCTTTGTACGATGATTTATTTTTGTGTTTACACCGATTACATTACTGCTCAACGTTTCCAACCACTACCAGCCTCTCTAGGTCCTCTTTTTTTGCGCTAAGGTCTCTCCTAATTGTTTCCATCGTGCCGTTGGCCATTTTATTCAGGCGATTCTTGTAGCAATGTCAGTCACTTCATTTTTTCTCACGGATCGCTTGGTTGCGGATTTGATGACAAATATATACCATTTCTCGCTCCATCGCCCTCTGAGTCATTTTGAAGTTGCTGACTAGTCCTGTCGTAAATTCTCAGGTTTCAGTGTAGTAGATTAATACTGAGAGAATACATCGATCGAACACCTTTGTTTTTAGGCATTGGGGATTTGATATTTGAATATATGTTTTAGTTTACAAAAGTTCCCCGTCCCAGTTGTATTCTTCGCTCGTACTCCTTGTTAAAGTTTTGTCGCCCTAGCTGAATGGTCTGGCCAAGGTTAACATATTCTTACACTTCCTCTACAATAATCCCTTTGAATGAAATCGATTAATGGACTGGCTGAGAGGCACAATAGAGGTATCTTAACATATGAACAGATTGTAAGTATCAGTCGATCTAATTTCCTTCAATATATTGATTAATGTCATGATTCTACATATCTAGTACAATATTTTTTTTTCTTCCATATATAATCTTGATGATCATTGAACGTTTACGTAATGTATTCTTCCTTCTTGCTTTTAATAACGATACTTCAATGTACACAAATCTTGATAATGGGTGTCTTCTTCCATCTTGAAGTTCTGAGACATTCTCACGCTTTGCCCTTTCTAGAAGAAAGGGCAAAGCGTGAGCAAGGTAAACTTTTAACATCAACAAGAGGCGCTCTATTATTTCCAGATGGAAGAGGTTGCTGCCGTTAATTCGTTGAACTTTGTACAAGAACATACTACAAACAAGTGTCTTATTTGTCTGCTTAACCCTTTCAGTGCGGCGGGTCTAAACACGATTCTGCATCTGAGTGCGGCGCCGTTTGCGACCAAATTATTTTTTTGGCGAGGTAAATTTGTATTCACCGTTTACCGCTATATTAGACCATTTTCCTATAAGAGATTTATGCAAACATGTTGATTAGGGTATGTTCTTCCATCTCAACTAAAAAGATAATCTCGATTCACTTTATTTTCGTAATAATAAATCAAACAAAATATCTATTGCTCAAACAGAGATTAAGTGAGAAAAAATGGGAATGCGAATCAAAATCAAAAATGCGAAATGCAATTTTCTTATACCATTACATCCGTACACGTGTATGTGGAACATAATGTACGTGGAACACCCTTAACAACCCCTGAGTCGAGATACGTCACCGATACTACTGCGGAGATTTCAATGAAACACCACGCGCGATTTGAATCGTTACTATTCATATGTACATATTACATGGTTCCTATAAATGTCTTGTAACATGTTGTATATTTATTGATAGCTGTGTTTATTAGCTGATTTTTAAAACAAACACCATCACTTAACTCAGTCTAGTTTACATGTAACGACAAGTTAAAGTTTTAAAGAATCTCGCGCATGTACGACATGCGGCCGCACCCTGGACACGATTTGTTTGCGCATGTACGTCATGCGCCCCGCACTGAAAGGGTTAAGAGATGACCCGATTCTTGTCCTTTCGATCAGTGAGTCTTATTCAAATAATGGTCTGTGAACCAATATTAATCCCTGAGCACTTCTTTCTGCATATTTTTTTTATTTGACCTAGGCGTCAGTTGGTTTACAGATATACACATGTCAAAGAATACTGTATTAGATAAGACAACGGACGTCCACGGTATTTCTTTATATCATCTATTTAGAAACTCACTTTTAACTTCAATCTACGTCTGATACATTAAATCTGTTAATGTATGGACCAAGAATTCGTCTCTTTTGCTCTACTAGGTAAATAAGTTTGACAATTTATTTAAGATATACTGGTGATAAGACCAAAAACAGTGGCGCGCCCCTATACCCCCTCTACAATAAAAAAAACTATGACAAAGAATTTTAATCTTTTTTTTTCGATACCTATATGATTTATTAAATTAGTATTTTTCGATTTTTCTACTCTTGGTACTTCTTCGTGCGCCTAATCTTCCGACGCCCGTGTGCGCCGCACAATCTGGCCATATGGTCGGCGCGCCCCTGATCAAACACATTCTTCCAGACATGACGCCGAATTTTAGAGATTCTTCCTTAACATTTATACTGTATTATTTTAAACAAATTTTGATTTCATACGCAATATTTATCCATCCACTGTGTAAATTAAGTAGGGGTGTATATAAATATTTATATTTCAAAATGTGAGCTTTAAGCAAACAGACGTATGACTCGATTATTTATCTGGAATGTTTGCAAAGCTGCTAGGCTGTAAACCAAGAATTTGCAAAACTTTTAATGGACTCTCCACATATCAATGGGTATTAAATTATCAACACCCGCTGTCGTCCTCCATACACTGGTAAGCCAGGAGCACTTATCCATAATACGTCCTTTGGAGCCAGCTAGCGTTTTGACTCACGTGAACCATAATTCTGTCCGAAACCACAGAATGCTAAAACACACACACACATACATTATTTATGATACACACTAGACCGCATCACTTTGCCTCTCAGTGTGCTCAACCGCCGCACCATGCTATTGACATTAGCTGAAATTAGTTATTCCATAACAAACTTCTGAAGTGTGGAATTTCATTTCGTACGTACTCATTAGTCTGTTTCCGACATTGGCTTGCGATATAAACGAATTAATTTCACAAGTGCATTAAAACATATAACGAACTGCTCTTGTTCAGTAATGCATTGTTCTTAAAACTTTCTTGAAGACTTGTTTCTCCCGGGGGGCCGTATTATATAACGCGGTAGTTGCAGCAATCTCAACTTGCAAACCTGGGAAGTAACTTAGAAGCCTTCATCAATCTAGCAGCTACTATAGATGCGGAGATCAGCTTTTGTACGATGCCCCATAGGTTGCGAATTTATTTATAAATATAAATAGCTCGATATTGTAGTGAAAGGGTTAAAAAGTGACGTTTTTCCACGGCTCGTTTCATATCTGACAGAAGTCCTCCGGTATAAATTTCGAGAGATCAGAATAAAGCTGCGGAACTTCACAATTTCCGGTGGGGTGCCTCATCCGCATATGCTCCATCTCTTTGTATTATATTTAGATTTAATGTGGAGACATTATTCTCTTCATCCACACTGTCTCTTGTATCCATGTGGATTTATAAGGATATATAGCTTCGACTTAGCGCGAATATTTCAACGCTAATTCTTGATTAAACCTGCCATGCCAACGGATTTGCAAACTCTCTTGACTACGATAATTAAATGATTATGGTGGTACACACATCTCTCGATTTACGCGATAGATACGTTATATGAAAAGATCAGCATAAATAAAAACCGCGCTAAAAACGTAGAGTTCATACAAAATAGTGGGATACGTTCCCGGAAATAAATAAACGTTCACTTCTATAGCGTTTGGGGCGGTTCCTTCTATAGCGTTTTCGTAAATATATTATTAATGTGCATTTTAAGTATGTACGTGCACTTAAATAATTGTCACGCTTTACCTCGCTAGGCGTGTTCTGTTATTTTTTTGTGATTCACCGTCTAAAAACGTTCCAGGGATATTAATCACAATACAGTAAGAATATATTTTTCCACTTGTATAGTCGTGGAACGAATTATCATCAAGTAAATCGATGCATACGATTTTTAAGGCATTAGTTATGGGTTAAGGGGGTTTTCAATCATTCCATTTTTTATAAAACACTATTTAATATGTACATACGTGCATATCTATTAATCTTAATAATAATATTATCTAACAACTAATAACATAATAAAGGCATCTGTAATAATTATTCCCGTAAGCGTCGATTTCTTTGTTTGTTTTTAATATATTTTTATTTTATATTAATATGTATCCTTAATAAAACATATTTCCGAAAAGGTTTCATAATTTATATTTACTTTTTTATTATTTATTCATCATATGCTAAAGCATTTTAAAAATGAACTAAAAAAACTGTCCCTTTGAACTCCCTGGCACATCTGTTGCGAATGAAAAAACTGGAGGAAATATGCTAAGTCAATACCCCCTCGCGCCTATAGGCACGAGCCATCGTTATACAACTAAACACGTGCAAGGTCATTGAAAATATAAAAATGGGTCAAATGTTTAATTTGCTTCAAATCGCAAAATACAATTAAAAGAACCTAACCCCAAATTTTGTATGGGTGTCTTACTTTCTATAGCGTATTTTTCAATAGCGTGGTACCTATCTGAACGCTATAGAAGAATTGACTGTATTTTTTTATAATAAGGTGTTCATTGAGTAAAAGAAATTATGATATAATGCACTAGCCTTCTTTTTCTTGAGACGTATTACCATTTGGTATTAAGCAAGATGTTATAACAGGCGATCGGCAACCAATATCTTGTGAAATTCGAGGACCCAGGTCAGCCATGAAGTGTAAAACTGTAAAAAAACATCGTTAGAGAATCAAAGTCTTCATATTATTCAAATAACTAGAATAAATGCTACTAATACTAAGGTTTAAACTGTTTTTGGGATTAAAAATAAGCTAAGTAGATATGAAGCTCACATATTGTAATCATACACTCAAGAGATAGGATTATTACGATATATTTTTTATTTATAAAGATGAAAAATCCTAAATGTAACAATTTTTTTTTGTATTTGTCTAAAAAAGTCTGAAGAATAAATATTAATTGACATTTATTGTCCGCAAATGCGAAAAAATGCGCAAATGCGCAAATGCGTCGGCGACGGGACATCATGCGTGTCATTTATCTTGGCTCCAAATCCTTGGGGTCTATTTTTCATTATAAATATACCCCCTTTGGACGACTCGGTTAGTTTTAAGCCACCATGACGGATCGGTTAAAGGTATAATATATTACAATTTTGTACGAACACGATTTAACCGAATGTATGTGTTTAGGCAGGCGGAATTATCTTTTGATCAGTTCATCCAGTGATATAAAAAATATAATATACGCAATAAAGAGCTGTACGAGAAGACTTTTCACAATGTGTGAACATTTCAATTCAATGCCCCAGTTTCAAAATTAATTTACACGCCATTATATCGCCATTCGTCGACATTTTTTGCCCTCCACCGAAAACCAGTACTATGAATATTTAACATTTAATAATATTCGAGATTTATTCATGAATTCGCGGTGGCATTATTTAAAAAATAAAAAAACTTTTTCAATAATAACGTGAGCGCTCGTTAGTAATTTATGCGGCAAACGATTCAGGGTGGTGCCCCTGCCAAATAATTCATCCGCCATCACATTGCTAATAATAGTTCAACTTATGAATATTGAGGGCCGTATCGGTAAGTATTATTATCGACAGGGCATCAGTGATTGGCCACAAATCAATTTACGTGATTAGCACAGGGTAACTGGATATACAGAATGATCATTTATAATTTAGTCGACGTTACTGGGATACATATTAATATAAACGGCTATAATTACAAATATATATATAAAATACGTTGTTTAGAAAATGTTTGACATATAATTTCAAGAAATAAATATGTATAAGTACGTACATTATGTGACGCAAGTGACAGGTCGGCCATCTTTGTTTTATTTATAATATGGCGCATGGACTAAACGCCAAAATAAATGACCATCATCAATTATGTTTTGTAATATAAAATCAATTGACACGCACGTTATATTTTCACTGGAAATATATTTTCAATAATACAATACACAAATAATAATTTAAATATACGAATATTTTATCGAAATTCGTCCGTTTGTTTTCATATAGTAAAAGTATTTAATTAATTTGTTGACCAGGGGTTAGCAAACTCAGAAAGGATTAAAGGCGCGAATTAATTAAAGATTAACTTTTTGCACGAAATTTTCTTAGACTATTGTCAAACATGTAATTACTTTAGAAATTAGATTTTGGCGTGGATGTAATTATTTATCTAAATGGATTTAAATAAAAAATCGTGTTAAGTCCAGCTACCTTGGATTAAGTCTTGCTTTCTTACGGGAAGAAAAAGCTTGAAGAAGAGCTTGTTAGCCATTAAGCCTATCTGTGACATATCTTTGGGACTGATTTTAATCACCTACAGCTCCAAATATCCTTATCAGAGCATTTAACCCTCTACAACCCCGAAGACGGGGTTGAAGAGGGTGAATAATTTATCTTTTTAGCGAAGAGTCTCGTCTGCGTAGTGCTTGTAAGGCAGCATGGTTCTTCTTCAAACATCTAGGTTAGCTTCGTTGGTACGTTACAGACTGAGTCAAAATTAATCGATCCGTCATGGTGGCTCTAAAACAACCGCGTCATCCGAAGTGGGTTTATTTTTAATAGAAAATAGACCCCAAGCATATCAAACCAAGATATTGATGATTTCTTCATCAATATCTTGATTATTATTCTAAGAATAAAAATAATATAAATTATATGCTTAATAATATGGTCGACATTTTGAATTTTGTAACTAATCAATATGACACGTAAATGACAAGCGCGCTCAGCGATATCCTGCGGTTGACTGAATTCTCGCCGCACGTGTCAATCGCACGGTTTCACTCGCTATCGGCACATCGTACCGGATGCGAAGGAGAAAAAACATTGCGCCCATCGCAACTGATACGAATATTGTGGTTATTTTTTTTTTCGCAATTGCAGACAATAAATAACAATGATTATTTATAATATTTATTTCTTTAGACTTTTTTAGACAAATACGAAAAGCTTATGATATGTAGAATTGATATTAAAAGAGTTATTCGAGATAAATTAATTACTTGGGGTCTCAAATATACCCCATCGGCACGGCTAGGTTAATAACATTGTAACATGTCCTTTGCAACTCTGATATATATTCTTGAGAGGTTTCTATGAACTCGCATCAATGTCAATGTCGTCATATAGATTCAGTACATTTTTCAGCGCTGAGTGTAAATACAGTAGACATTAAATAATCCAGTTTCAATTTAATTTTCTATTATTAATTTGAAGAACGACGATCTCGATTCGTGTGGAATTATCTTATTCGCAAAAATTCATTTCTTGAATCATTATATATTAATCTATGATTACAATTATATGTATTCTTTTTTACAAAAGTTCCAAAATTTAATCAGATTTCGGTGACACTCTGTAGACGCTTTCAATGCCGAATTAATCCCGTGCTAAAATCGGATATAAATCCGATTAATATTTTGCACATGGAATTTTGCTGAAATTTGATCGTGTGGATCGTCCAATTTGCATTTAGCCGGTTTCCCGACACCGATTCCTAACCGAAACCGTTAAAGTGCTGAAATCTGAATGCTGAACAGAACGCCAAGTGTGTCTACCTGAATTTACATAGACGAGCTGTGACGCAAATTTGTCGCAAGCCCCCATCCAGATTCGCCCATTCAATACTCAATAGGGATGGGGTGGGGGTGGGACTTTATTTCATCCAATTTCAATGCAATCAGAATTGGTGATTTAGTGGAAAATCACAAAATCTCCCGCGTGTAATGTTTTGAAAGCGTTTCAGAACATTACGCAGTAATTAAACAAGTGTTATGTGAGGTGGGGTAAACTTGATAACGGGATATGTAAATTAATTTGACAAACTTGTTAATGGAACACTTCGTATACATTTATAAAAATAATTCGGGGTTTCATGCTAAAAAGTGTTATACGCACGATTATATGATTCAAAAGTATTTAAAAAAAAAGTAATGATCACTCTCACAAAGGATAAAACCAAATAATATTAGGAGGACCAGAAGTAAATCACGGCTCTTTTTAAATTTTTTTTTTTAAATATTATTAATATAAAACATAACTTCTATCATTAATAGAAACTGTCTCCCATCCTCCTTGAAGTTTTTTTGGAAAAAAATCCGGTTTTGAATCGAAAACTCGTTCATATGGTTTTCGACTTATATTTCGGAAATGTTTTTCTCTTAAAGTGTGTGTAGAACTTTCTAGTTTAACTGTTGATACTAATTATCCATTTATCTGATAGACTAGCAAGGCCTATTTTTGATTAGTGACCGAGCTTTATCTTTATGGAAGAATAACTTTCGATTTGAGATGGCCGTATTTATTTTAGCACTGATTTTAGCCGCACGAGTTGCAGTAGAACTCATTCGTTATCGTTTGGTTTAGGTTTTAAAGGTTAAAGAGGACTAAAACATTCATATCCCGCCAAGCAGATAACAACAATATACTTTGACCAATATCATCTTTAGCCTGGCGTTCAGGAATTTCTCCTTTTCCCACCCACAATCTTCAGTCAATGACATCTTAAAGTATCAATTTCTCGTCACCAGTCACTTGAAACCAGTCAGTTGAAAAAAGGTTATTTTCTGAGAGGTAAAATGTTGACTCTCCTTAAGATTAATCTCGAAAAGAACTCATCGACTCAATTTACAGACTTTTCTGATAGCAAGCACGTGTCGAAGAATTGTTGTATAACCAAAATCAAGATTCTCTACTAGTTCTTCAACAGTTTTGATCCGATTTTCTTTCGCCAGGGATTGCAGGACGTCCTCCTAGAGTTCTACAGATCTCGCAGGACGAGACTTGTTTTTTAAGCTGCAGTTTCCGCCTCAGAATTTCTGGAACAACCGTTAAGACTAGCTTACGCTTCTATACGATCCCTCTATAATAATACAACTTTAATATTACTCGCACTTTACGTTGTATCTAACCTTTATTAAATAACCAATGTTATGGCTTGTAGGTAACATGCATATATTTCGTTAATGCAAGTTGACCGCGACTTAGCTAAGTTAGTAGTCGGATAGGTGTCCGAAGAAAACTATGAATTCAGGGAATTCTTTATGACGCTGGCTAGGGGCTACGTAAGAGGAAGAGACAAATTACCTTCGCATGTTTTATAAAAATATTTATGTAGGTGTTTTGGAATTAATTAATTTAATGTCATCTATCCTTCAATGAATAAATAATTTTCAATCCAACTGAAATAATATTTAAAAAATTAACCAGTGTCGTAATTTGACACTGGGGGGAGTATTAGTGTGAGAGACTTATCCCCGTTGATAGTCATTAGAATATTTATCAATTCTTTATATGGATGAATAGCGATTTAGAATGTTTCTGTTGTGCCATTCATCCATTGTAGTCAAATAAAAATAATAATAAAAAACTTATATCGCAATATACAGTAAAACCCCCGATAACGCGAAAGTTCTTACCGCGTTGTTCCAACAACGCGGTAAGAACAATGTAAAAAAAAATATAAATCTTAGATGAATGAAATATTCGGTTGCCATGCATGCGATCGCCGACATACACATAGATATCCGTAGCTCATTGTCTACATCAGGCGTGAATAGTGAGAAATGTGCCGAACACTCACACATGAGGACATGGATATGTGCGAGCGAGATCAACACACAGGCGTACCCAGCCAAACGGCATACTATGTTTACGGTCGTAACTATGCATGAATAGAATGCGCTCGCGTTATTAGGGTGAATTCCGAAATTTATTTTGAAATTCGCGTTATTGGAACACGCGCTATTGGGGGTATTACTGTATATCGAATATGCTCCTGTATCACATCCATTATGACTTCATAAAATAATAAACTTCAACCTTCAAAACTTTATGGGGTATTGTTCAATTATTTATGGAATGCCCTATTAAAAAAAGGATCAGAAGAAGGATCTCTTACGCATGTTGTTTTATATCATATTGTAGGCATCCTAAGTAAATATATTTATTTTATTCTCATTCTCATAAAAATATATTTATAGAAGAATGGTATAATATCACGGTAAAAGAAACGATTTTATCAGGTTTCTTGATAAAACGTGATTGTATTAAAATAGTGAGTCGTGCGCTTCGTTTGGCCTAGAATATACATAACCTACAAACTACCAAAAAAGTGTAATGAACCTAACACATTGATCGTCTCGAGATGTTGTTAAAAAAGTATGCTATTACTTTATGTAATATTATATAAACCGTGTTATATAAAGAGTATACCACAATTCATCAAATGTATTAATAAAATAAAATATTCGAATGTATTCCAATACTAAAGCCGTCGTATAATAATAAGGTAAATATATTTGGATATAAACGGATACCTGCCAATTATTTCCATCACCTCCATTCTAATTTTGGCTACGTATTTTTTTCTGAATATGTATATATTCATATTTCTTCGCTATTTTTGGTGTATACATATTTTACACACAGTCCTATCATACAAATAGACATTGAACCTCTCCATCAACAGTCGACAAATCGATATGCCCTTAAATATTTACGATTCGCAGCTTCGCACGTAAAATTTGGTATTGCATTGCCTATGAATTTGACGATAAACACGTCAGATACACGCGAAACACCTACGTGTCATACAAAAATATAAAAAATTGAAAATATATATATATGTATCATAAAACTTATATATGTGTTTAGCGAGGAGTAAATAACTGACCTCTATAAATTATTTCCTTGCGAAACGTGTTTCCGACCCCCCGGAAAGCAGACAGATGTTTCCGTGAAAGGTTTCAGGGATGAAAGCATCAGCTTCTCTTGGCCCCTGTTTTACAGATGAAAAGCCACTTGTTCAGTATTATTATTTAGACGGTTAAATGAGCCCACAACAACGGGTTTAATTAAGAAATCTACCCAGCGTTTTCATCGTCTTGATCGTTTCATCTAATTGAAATGATCGTAAAGTCTTTCAATTTCCAGCAAACATCTAATAGGGGAAACGTTGTTTTGACGTTTTTAGCCTATGAAAAAAAATAGAAAACAACATGAGATGGATTAAAACAGAATTAGTCAAACGTATAATTTGTGGAGAGATCGTTATGACGATAATTTAATATATAAATGAAAATTTGAATATAAAAACAATGATTCATCATATATTTTTAATTAAAAAAAATACAGTGAAGGCCAATTAATTCCAAACATCTATGTATTGGATATTTCGAATATCTATATAGTACGCCTTGAAATCCGTCAGTTTGTGTTTGAAATTAATAGGTTATGTTAATTGTCATGATTCATTTGTTTTGTATTTAATTTGACGCATATGACGCAAACATATTTATTATTGTTTTGAGAAATATTGCAATAGTATAAAATTTCTAGGTTATGTTTATCGCCGTGATTAATTTGTTTCATGCTTCATTCGACGCATTAAAGTCATAACACCAAAATTTACGACCATCAAATACAAACTAAACGTCAAATTAATATATTGTGAAGCAAATTTTACTAACACCTAATTTATATGTGGGCTAATAATTAGATTATCTCCATAAATAACTCATTTCCAATAACTTTAAATTAAAATCTGTCAGTTGTTAGGTACGAAATAAATAGGTTATGTTGATTATCGCATTCATTTGTTTTATATTGTATTTAATGCATGAAGGTCTTAACCGGAGAAAATATGACCATCAAACATTTGTTATTTTGCAAATGTCAAGATGCGGTCTTAACATCATAATTACAAACCATGTACGTTGTGCAGGAAAGCTATATATTATAGTTTTAATCATGTTATGCAATAAAATAAATTACCCTTTGCTTAAACAAATCTTTAGTACTAAAAAGGTTGTCACTAGAAATAAATATCTATGTATAACAGCTAGTTAATTCAAATAATAATATAGAAAAAACTCATTTCGACGACGTCACGCTTGGGTCTCTCAAGCCTCATTATGGAACTATCTACTCTCAGATTTATTATGTAATCTGAAGCATCGCTGATGCTGGAAAGGCCATTATATTTATCCAGCCAACACTTCAATCAATTTCATTAATAAAAATCATTTTCTTTTTTAAGCTCGTCAGAAAATATATAACCGAGCTATATGTGCATGAACAATTTAACTTCAACCATATTGGAATAATGTCTTTAGTGACGGAGTTGGCTTTTGATGTGGAAAATGTGTATAAGTCAGGTGGAAAGCAAATATACTTTCATACTTTTAAGCCCTGAAAGCCCGTGAAAAATACGCTCCCTTTGAAATCCAGTGCTTCTCAAAGCAACTATTTACACACTAAATTTCCGCATATATTATCCACACGTTCTGCTTTAAGTCCCGAATTGATTAACGACTACCTGAATATTTTTCGAAGGTAATATATCAATGTGATGCTCGATTTTATATAGAACAAATGTTGAATAAAATACATTCAGTTAATTAAAATATCATGTCATGTTTGTCATCAAAGAAAAACCTTGCCTCGCTGTCCTGTGTTTTAAATAATAAAATAAATTTTATTATATAAATATTCATCTCATTCATTCTGGCTCGTATTTATCTGCAGTTAGCATTCGAGTACGAGTGAAAAATAAAACGAGTCGTTGAGCTTTGAAGTTCTCTATGCCTTGTTGAAATTATATGCGTTTAATCCACCATGAAGAATATTAAATGGAGTGTCGAGTAGAATTTGAAATCATGGGCGAATAACTTTCCCAACACACCCAGCAGAGAGAGATGAAATCTTGAAAATAATTTTCCACATACAGCGTTATGTTTCAGTTTACATTTTCTATCGCATAGACGCTAGGTCACGTTAGCAGCAAGGCAAACTTTTCTCCTTTGATGTTTGCTGGAGTTCAATTTCAAAGTTAACATATATAGAGCTCAGACTATCTTTTAGCAAAGAATAAAAAATATATATATAAACAATTGAAGAAGAACCCTGGCATATCCATTCCTGCTCGACAAACAGAAAGTCAAACAAAATGGAGAATAGCACAAAATGAACGTGATACACGTTTCGAATTTTGTTTATAAAACATTTTTCATGTATTATTTAAATTTAAATTGAAACACAGTGTTTTTAGTAGAGTGTCGTATCAACAGTGTTGCCATACGCAAACAAACATTCATGCGTAGAGTTTGTTGTTTATATTGATAATTGTTTTGATCCTTGACAACGGATCTGGGACACGTTGTGCATGTTTTGCGATATTTTAAGATAATTCAAATTAACCGCCATTTGTGTCGATAATGTAAATGTTTTAATAGTTTTTTTTGTTTAATTAAAACCTTGAGACTATAACGCAAAAGTAATTATGTATAAACCTAATTAGTTTTCATTAACGTTGACGACCTTAATTTATATGATATGTCACAAAGAAACAAAAAAAAAGATTATATTAGATAATTTTTTGCACAATAAATGGAATACTAATTATATATGTTTCATATTCAAATTTTAACTTTATTTTATTTAATCAACTATAATAATATCATTATTATATTTTAATTAAATTATTTAACGCAAATTTGATCCACTAAAAAATGTGTTAATAATGTTGGAGAAAATGCTGAATTAGTGAGATTTTCAAGATCAATTCAAGTTAATGAGTAGGTAAGTAACTGATTCGTTTCCTTTATCATCTCGATTTTAATTAAATCGTTGTCATTGAATATACAGTCGAGTAGAATCTTGTCAATATTTTACCGTTTAATAATATATAGTACTAAATGTGAAAGATACCCTTTATATGTCCTTATTCTCTCAATTTACGTTCTCATAAAAAATAAATAAAATTGCTTTTAAAAGTGTATTTACAATTGTTTTGTGAATTATGGCTATAATATTAAATTTCTTGGTTATGTTTATTGGCGAGGTTCATTTTCATAATTCATTTGACGCATAAAAGCCTTAACACCAAAATTTATGACCATTAAATACAAACGTCAAATTAATGTTTTGTAATGCATATTTTATAGTATATTAGGTTATTAATTAGAAATATATAATGAACTGATATATTAATTTATATTATGAAATCAACAATATTTTTTTGTTTTTTATTGCTTATTTCGTTTTAAAATTGGTTGACGTAATCAATAATATTAAAGATACACAATGAAATTAAATTGAACCTTTTCCGTTCCTATATACGCTTTGGTATTCATTTTCTACATGAATATCTCTAATAAATTTTGTAAAAAAAATATAAATGAGAGTAACTCATAGATTGGACTAAAAGTGGATAATGTGGAAAGGGTTAAATAAATTCTAACCTCTTCTAATTATAATCTAATGACAACTCTTGTGATTTTCATGTATGTAAATTGTCTTCCAAAATATATCTTCAGCATTCATCTGACAGGCAAAAATCTACATTATTAAAGTTATGATTATAAGTTCAGATCTACTATCCTAATAACTAATCATTTCAGAGAACAAGAGAGAAAAATGCACAATAGGTTATTTATTTTTATTTATTTATTTTATTTTAAAGACAATGCGTGATTGTCATTACAGAATAACCCAGGTCGCCAATCACGCATAAAAACACAAATAGAATAGTCAGAAAAAAAAACAAAATACGTAATTGTTAATAAAAATAACAACAAAATAAAAAGTAAAAATATTGGTTGGAACAAAAGAAACACAAAATAAAGATAAAAAGCACTATATGTTAAAAGGAAAACAAAACCGCCATTATTATCCGTTATATGAAATTATAAAATCTCATACAAAAGAGATCAAACGAATGGGCGACATATTTCTGACTTCAAATAAATCCACATATCTTCGGCCAAGTGGTTAAGTAGAGCGATAGCCTTGGTTACCGGAGTATCCTGAGACACCTGTCCTCGCATTTGGCGTGGAAGAAAAGCACACGCGAACGAGCTCGGATGGTAGTAGGGAGGTGGCGCCCATAGTATAAACTCGCACAAAGTACAAGGGTTATGTAATTGCGCCAACCAACAGCTTGAAGAAGTGCTTCGGCTAAGTAAATCGACCTCTTTTTTCGAGGGATTGGCATTTACCTCGGCGAAGTGGCGCCCTGTACTCCATGCACTGGGGTATAAATCCTTGTAGAACCAAACTCCCTGCAGAGATACCTAAGAAATTCTTTGTATTTTCTCTCCAATCTGAGGGAATCTGAGGCGTCATAAGGCGCTCCATATAATGAACCTGATCGAGCGTTCCGAACCAATGCATCGTATAGCACTCGTATGACTAAGGTGCTACGTATGTGATGAGAATTTCTCAAGACGAAGCCCAACATTCTTGATGATCTCAAACACACGTCCGATACATGTAAATTAAATTTTAAATTAGAATCAAACAAAATACCCAGATCTTTACCAGACGATTGCTTAGGAAGAGTTACGTTCCCAAGTCTGTAATTATAGATGATGGGCTTTTTTGATTTAGAAAATGTCATTGTTTTGACATTTTCTATCACTTCTAGTGGAAGACGATCTGATATTGACCAATCGTGCAAGGAATCGATGTCCAGCGATAGAACAGATCAGTACTTTTAAATCGTCTCGGGTAAAAAAAAGTGAAAACTTACATTGAAGGACTCTGGATGAATACTACTATAAATAAGATAAATGTAATAGAGGTCCTAAATTTGACCCTGTGGTATACCGGAAGGTGTATTGTAAGCATACGACGTTTGGGGAGTCGTATGGTTCATATTGTTTTCTCAGGAGGTAACTTCGAGAAGAAATGCACGAAAGATTATCTTGAAACCCAAAACTATCCAATTTCAAAATGAGTCTAGCATGATCGACTTTATCAAACGCTTTTTCGAAGTCGTTATAGATAACGTCGACTTGAACCCCCTTGTCCAATGACTTAGACACATAATTTGAGTTATGTTAATTGTCATAATTCATTTGTTTTATGTGACGCATAAAGGTCTTAACGGAATACAAAATATTTCCATCAAACAATGCAAGATGCGGTCTTAGCACCATAATTACACGCCATGTCCGCTATGAAAAAGCTATTTTTCAACTCTGCAACTGTTTAAATATAAGCAGTCCAGTCTAAAGAGATCATTTTATTTGATCATGTACATTGAAACAGAAAAATATTTAACAGAATTAAAATAAAACAAATTTGGGTAAATCAGCTTATGGCTGCGGAGGTTTGCTCCGATCATGACACCAAAATACGTGAGCGGATCACAAAATGTTTATAAATAACGCAATTTCGTCGCAATTTTCATAATTTAATTTTCGCAAACAATTTTTATAGCTATGTACGTGAAATTGGCTCGGCGGAGCATAATTCAATTTATAATTTTTCCAAGAGTTGTATTCACGCTTAAAATTTAACCTACATATTATAACTTTTTGATACAATTTAAATTTATAATTCGCAGTATACAGCTGACGTGGGGGAGGAATAAAAATATGCAAATAAAACATTTTGCACAAACACGTTTCAGACGCTAACATTGTATCTTAATTTCGCATTACGGTGGAAAAGAAAAAAATGTATTCAGAATGAATAATGCGATTTGCATTTAAACAACAACAATAAATGGGAATTAATTGATACAAGTGTATGAATAATAAATATCGCCAGGACCGCGGAGATAATTGAAAACGATACCAAATTTCAAAATTTATATCCCAACAGTGCAAACAGTGCGAATATTAATTTCGGGATTAACAATGACGTGTACGAATTTACGGTCGTACCGAATCAGACGGGGATATGGTATTTCGAAATTTAATAATGTACTGACGGTGTAAATATTCTGAAGCCCAATTCGAGAAAATATTGTTTAATTAAGTCGTTGTTAACCCCCATTGTGCCTTCCCTGAGGGTCGACTCAATAGTATCCAAAGATATCAAACAAAAATCATTATTAGAATTTTTTAAGTTAAATTCTTATATTTTTTAAAAGTGGAATGCATTTTTGGCTAAAATCAAATCTGTTATGATGTATCAGCCTTGGTATTCATCAGACATAGCCTCTGGACTTTTTCTTATATCAAAAGGTAAACAAATAAAAAACATGAAACACGATAGAATTGCCGAAAAGCTAAACGTTAAACCGAAAATTAAAAAAGAATAAAATATTTGTTTATTATTTTTTATTAAACGATCCGTCACGGCCGCTCGAAACCATGTTGCGTCATCCGAAGGGGGTCTATTTATAATATAAATTATACCCCAATCAAGATATTGATGAAATCTTCATCAATATCTTGATTTTCTTTAAAAAAAATAGGTATCCATGACATGCTTTATAATTTGGTGGATATTTTGGATTTTTTAACTAATCAATATGACGCGTAAACGACACACACACTCGGCGATGTCTCGCCGTAGACTAAGTAGTTCTCGCTGCACGTGTAAATCGCACGGTTTCACTCGCACTCGGCACATGGTACCGATTGCGAACGAGAAAAAACAACGCATCCGTCCCAACAGAAGAGAATATTGTTAGTTTTTATTTTTTTCTGCAATTGCGGACAATAAAGAACAATGCTTATTTATTATATTTGTTTTTTAGACTTTTTTAAACAATATTTTCGTATGAAATGAATGTATGAAAATAGACCCCAAGCATTTCGAGCCAAGATATTGATGAATTTTTCGACAATACCTCGACATTTGTTTTAAAAAAGGATTATTCTAACACTAAAAATAGTTAGTTATGATATGCTTTATAATTGGTTCGATATTTAAGATTATTTACTAATTAATTTGACGTGTAAGTGACGGTCAAATTTCGACGATGTTCCGTCACGACTAGGGGACGCTCCCGTATCGTTGTCTCACTCACACTTGCACATGCGCGATGTTTTTTCTCGCTCGCATCCGGTACGGAGTGTAAAAAAAACAATGCTTGCGTGGCAACTGCAGCGAATATTGTTTTTATTTTTTTCGCATTTGCGGACAATAAAGTTCATTAATATTTCATATTTATTCTTTAGACTTTTTCAGACGAATGCAAAAATTTTGTCACATGTAGGATTTATATTAAAACTTGGGGTCCTAAATAGACCCCATCGGCACGGCTTGGTTAATTATCAATCAAATCTCTTCTAGTAGATAACTTCTTTGTTCTATCATATTTAAATATTTAATTAAGGTCATTATTTTTACATAAAGTTAAGACTTCCTAATCATTACATATGAGGAATGCATAAATGCTCAGATTAGATATTGAAACGTTTTACTTTTTAGCAGTGACTTGACTTTTTAACTAAAAACACTACTAACTATTTTTATTCATAAATATCTATCAAAACTTTCTTATAATGTCCAATTTTACGTCAAAATATGGTCAGAATTCTTAATTTTTATATACAACAATAGCACTTTCTAAGGACTTTGCGTGTATTCATCTCGCAGTAACTTTTTTTTGGATCTGCAATAAAAAAAATGCAGAAATTCATACTTCTTTTACTATACCTACCTTTACTTTTTATTTAAATAAACGAATTTTACCATTGTTTTTGCTAAATCTCTTCCACTTAAGTCATATCTATTGTCACCAACCTAACAATTACATTACTTCATGGGAGGAAGTTCTGAAACTTTAGTCAAAATGATTTGATCACGCATAGTGATAACATAAGATATACATTTTGATGAAACTTTCTAATATTACGAAACTTTTAAAGCGCCCTTCGCCTTAATAAGCCCTCGGTGGGCTCCCGGATCCGAAATTCGCATTATATCCACTAATTACGAACGATAATATATATATATTTTAATAAATTTTCCGTCTCGGATGATAATATTTTCGACGTTTACTGCGGCTTTATTAAATAAGGGTCTAAAACAATGTGGCGAAAGTTTTCTGGGCTCCCTAAAACCCTTTAAGAGCGAACAAAGGGCCGTAAACGGTTAATGCTGAGCAAAAATATTCGCACCATCGCAAACACGGTATCGACGCAAAATGCAAATGCGATAAAACAATACATAAGCATAATCTTGTCTGAGGACGCAAGATTTAAACGGTAGATGAAATTAAAATTTTAATCAGGAAATATAATACAGATTTTAATTTATTATTATGTCAAATAACCTAAATCAATGGTGTGCTGCTCACGTCCATTGGGTGTTGGATACGTTGTTTATATAATCTTATTATGTATTTAAGCGAAAGCTTCGAACTTTATAATGCGGCGAAAGTTTACATGCGCATACATAAATCAGTCTATTATGTTGGAGAGTTTAAAAAAAATATAATAAATATATATATACAAATTAATAAAATCAGTATGCATGTAGTTCATGATTAAAAAAAATGTTGTTTTTAACCCTTCGGCTAATGAGATTTTGATGTAATAATTAAACTTAAATAATTCATTAGCTGGGATGTGAGATTAGATTATGATAGTACTGAGCGATGAGTACAAGATGATATGAGAATGCATTTTGCGAAGAACTACTAGATTTTAAAGATATATTATTATAACATTTAATAGAATACATTTGAGAATCGCAGGACCAATTAATATAAAATATATATATACCAAAATGACAGAAAACATAACCTATAAATACACGTAAATGTCACAATTTAAAAACAAATGAATTGATAAACGTCATTTTGTATGCAGTATGATTACTTTTTAATTTGGCCATGACAGCTTTTATTATGTCCTTAAAAAATGTTCCGTTTAATAAAATATTCAGAAAAATGAATGCATTGAATATGAATTTGTATTTTATTAATATTAGTAATTCTTAATTCATTAATTAAGATTAAGAAAATATTTAACGATAATTAGAAATAAATAAAATGCAATATATATTTTTTGATATGAAAACACGATGGATATAATCAGGGTATTTCACTTCTTTAAATTCATATTCACTGTTTGTATAGAACGAATGAATTATTATCGCGAGAGAAATATTTATATACAGCATAGACATATTTATAGACCTTTTTCAAAAAAATGCAATTCATTTCCAAATAACCAATAATAGCTATCATTTAAGTTAAAGTACAGTTTTAAATATAATTATTATAAATTAGATTTTCTTAAATATCCGAATCAAATAAATCCTTTTACGACCTATCCAAAACTAATATACTACACAATTATCTTAAATTAATTTAACACTAACGTCATCATGTTCTATATTTAAGAATATGAACAAAAGTTTGGTAATATATTTATTATTATAAAATCTTTACATTACGTTAACGAACACTTAATATCTCTAAGTTGTCTCTTAACAAAGGACTAGAGATTTTTTTCCAAAAAAAATATGCTTAACCGATCCGTTACGGCGAGTTAAAACCAACCGCGACGTCCGAAGTGGGTCTATTTACAATGGAAAATAGACCCCAAGCATTCCAAGTTAAGATATTGATGAATTTTTCATCAATATCTTGGTGAGTATCTCATAAAAAATGGATTATTCTAAGAATAAAAATAGTTATTCAAGATATGCTTCATAAT
>JAGXCT010035477.1:0-78056 GCA_022495035.1 Philopotamus ludificatus | reverse complement strand
TCGATATCTTGAATATCCATATCATCAAATTCTTCTCCACCAACACCACGACAAATGTAAATTGTCTTTTCGTTGTCTTGCCGTCAACGACATCGAGATGTTGATCATTTCTGCAATATAAACCTATGTTTAAAATCTTCTCTGACATTCTTACATTACAATACATGCCCATAAATGTTTAGATAATGTAAGTAAGGTATGGGCAAGAAATAAAAATACGATATACTTGAGCTTGTCTCTGAAAATTTTATTCAAGCTCATATCACTTAATAACACTTAACTATATATTGAATATCAATTTTATTAATTATAACTAAAATAATATACATATATTTTTAATGAAATTAAATATGGCGAAGAATGAAAATTCATTACAAAATAACGATCTTTATCTGACTCTAGTGACACTCGTATTATGTACAGTGAAATTTGAGATAATTACAACACACGTAATGCATCGTATAATATAACCCTCGAGACTCGAAATACCAACACTGCCGACACTCGCCATCTGAACTGCGACACGTCGAGGGAATGGAAAATAAGTGAGTGTGACGTCACAAACAATTCAACATCCGATAAAGCATCTTTGAATATCACAATTTTGGATCGAACAAATAACAAATTTAATTAGCAAGACGCTCGTGTACTTTAAACTACCCCACGCGTCAAAATTCATCAACAAATTAGGTTTTCAATAGTCTCATATTCTATCAAAAATAGTAATTTTGTGTCACTCCTTATCACGGGAAGAACCATATATTTGCTTAGCCAATTTAAGGGGTACTTTATACAGTGTTCCGAAGGCTTTAAACGTTGAAATAAAAAATATCAGAAACGCTGTTCAATACGCTACAATTAAACATGGCGGGAAACAAGTCAATCACAATAAAAACAAGAAAATATCATCTGTCGCAGATTTTTTTCGCATTTCATCAACATTATGTTTCCCGTCGTGAGAATATTTTACATAAAATCCGCAGTGTGCTTAAAAAAACGCGTTTAAAAAATAGCCAAGCCGTTTGACAGTCGAACAAACAAAGACTTTCGTGCCAAACGCCACGCAGCATCCGGGGTATCGCACGATTAAGATTAACATTTACGAAACGAAGAGGATATATACAACATATTGAGATTACGAGTAATAAAAAATAGATTTATGAAACCCCCCCCGAACGCCGAAGAAATAAAAATAAATACAAATCAATACACAAAGGCACGTTACACATATATACACGTACGTTTATAAAATTAGATTCCGTTCCACGCGCGTTACACCTCTCCGTACAATAATAGACAATGTAATAAAAACTTAACTGTACTTAAAACTTTATCATCTAATAGTAATATAACGATTTTCACAATACATATATATATATATTTAATAATTTATACTAATGAAACTTAGCGTAAACTAAATACAGACATATCTAATTGCGTTTAAATAAATATTAATACATTTTTGTAACACCAAATGTTTTCATGTTTGTTATAATCAGACGGTGTATCTAAGCGCTAGTTTCAAATTTATAAATATTGTTAGAGGATTGCGTCATCACCATGAATTTGACGTAATTCTACAACGACCGATGCAAAATGACAGTATCCAACAGGTATTTAAAATAAATAAACAACAGATTGTACATAACGACATCCTTTTTTTATATCACATCTTCAAATTCAAGCACCAATGACAATATATAATTTTTATTTTTTTCACCCTAAATATTTCAAAATATGATAAATGTTTTCAAATATATCACATGATTCTTTTTTTAATAGTTTTGATTTATTTACGTTACGACTATGAAAATATCATATCTTTAATAATCTACAAAATAGAAATATAATTTCATTTAATACGAGCGGATTCATTGAGTTTCCTCGGCGATGTCCGGCGACTCGTCGAATCGCTTCACCCGCACTCTCTGACGATAATGATATTCTTTCAGATACGTCTTAATGCCATTCGGTAACCGAAGTTTATTAATACCTAGAAAATAAATAAAATAATTATTAACGTATATTAATATGAGCATAAATAATTGACCGATTATACGTACCATCGTAAGTTGTACAAGAAACGATAACAGCTCGACACAAATGCTGAAGTGGAAACGTGAATATTCGACTCAGAGGCGCCGTGAGCATCGGCTCGAAAAACATGACACAGGACGGATCTTTATAATGTTCAATGAGCCCTGAAATTCAATACAATCAAATTTAAATAATCTAAAATAAATTCAAATTGAACAATTAAATCGTCGACAAAAATATTTCACATGATTAACCAGTTTTACGCTATTGACACTCCAATATTGTAAATATTCATTAAGGTCCAGGCCTCATCCAACGCCCTTCTCCATTTTAAACGGACTACCCTCACGTCACTTCATCTTCCAGTAAGCTTTAATGATGCAGTGTCCCTCTGTACAGTCCAACCACCTTAACCTTGTTCTTCTTTTCCTCCGGGGATAGGAAGGCTTGTTATATTAACTATTTCGGCGGCTGACTGTCCCGCATCTTTGACATATGACCGGCCCACTGGAGAGTCTGCCCGCTCTGACATCAGCTGTGACCGGTGTGCAAAATGCAAAGACTATATGATTAATGGTTAATATATTTAATTGCGATACTTGCAATAGGAAGCCCAGCCTTCGTCCTTTTACACAATGACTAATTTTATTAAAAATATATTTAACATTTGCACAATATCCCTTGTAATAAAATCCATAAATTATATAAAGTTCTTTAAACTTCTTATTTAATAAATTCACCGAACATGGCTGGTACTTGCGGCAAAACTTTTAAAAAAAAAACCTTGGATCGCAAAGGATTAATTTTACATTTTGTGATACTTTCATTGACGACGTTTATAAAATAAACACGTTACCTGTAACTGTATCCGAAGCGAATACGCCGGGATCATGGGAATCAAAGCTGAACTTGTGATTGAATTGCTCGATGCGGGCGTGCAATGATCGTTGATATTTACGGAACGAAACAGAAAACAAATATTCTTCTTGAGCTGAATCTCTCAGTAAAAATGTTCCTAAAACAAAACAAAAATATAATATACCGATTAATATAATACAAATAATAATGAATATGCACGTTTTATACCTTCGTCCTTTCCTTCCAGTAATCTTTCAGCCTCGTAACGATCCATTTTACCCCAGTAAAAGCTACAGCTTGTAATAGAACGCAGATCCGGTACCAAGCAGTGAATATAATCCACCTAAAATCAAAATATACATTATTATTATTTATTAATTAAATGGCCTTTTAACCCGAAGCGGGTCTTTCCCACTTGGAGGTCACAACTCGATCTCCGATCTTCCCGATCTTAATCCATCCAATTTCGACTCGAGGAGCCCCTAAATCCTGCTGCGAACACTGGTCGGATCGCCAGCCATGACCCCCGAAGTTGAGCTGTCAACGTGCGGATTGTGACAATAACCGGAAGTGAGTAGGGCCAATTCATATTTAATTTATTGCCTAATCCTGTGTTATGTATGAGCACCTCCGGTAATACACCCGTCACGAAATCGACACGGATAGCAGTCTGGGCTCATCATAATTCTATAGAATCTGCGGAATCATGATTGCACCCAACCGTGATCACGGCCACGATACCGACACGTAACAACGCTCAACAATAAATTAAAACGATTAAAAGATGTATGTAAATGATTAATTTAATTCAGCACATCGCTATTAACCCATCCGTCACGGCTGTGAAAACAACCATATCATCGGAAGGGGGTCTTCTCTCAGGGACCCCAAGCATTTCAAGTCAAGATATTGTTGAATTCTTCATCAATATCATGACATTTTTTTGAAAAATGGATTATTCTAAGCATAAAAATAGTTATTCATGATATGCTCCATAATTTGGTTGAATTAAAAAAATTTTAACTAATCAATACGATCTCGCTGAGTAATAGTCGCGTTAATAATATGAAATTCACAACAAAATTTACTCATAAAATTAATTTCAAGACTCTTAACAATTATTTACATGACTAATCGCATATTAAAATTGTTTACGTAGGAAAATAATAGTGTAAACTCAGCAATTGATGTCGATAATCGTAATATATCGAATTAACTACTTCAGTTGCCTTGCCTTGAGATCGATTTGCAAAATTCTCAGCAGTCAATTATAGTTTTATAATGCTAAATTTTATAATTTTGGCTTAAAATTTAGAACCCTAGTAACCTGAGATAAAACTGTTTTGTCAATGTTGTTGAATTATAGATTGATCAAGCAGAATGCGGGACGAGTAGCAGATAATTTATGGCACTAAATCGAAAAAGGCATTGGGCAGACAAAGGACAGCCACCACAAAGACAGGCCCGAGTTGAATGCATCCAGAAAAAATGAATGTGTGCGTGACGGGATTTCAAGAGTATCATTTATTTATAATTGTTGCCTAAGAATGAAACAATTAATGCAGATGTTTATTGTACAGAATTAGAGAGTATTAGCACAAAACTCAATCAAACTCGTCCAGAACTTGTCAATAGGCACGGCACCATCTTGCACCGTAGCAACACAAGATCCCATTCAGCGAGACACACCCTTAAAAAATCAGGGACTTTGAGCGGGAGTTACTACTACATCTGCCTCATTCTACGGATCTCGCTCCTTCAGATTTTCACTTGTGTTCCATTCTAAGGCAGTATTTAAACCACAAAACAAAATACGAATATAGAGGATGTAAAAAGTCACATTACTTTATCATATCTAATCTAAATCGAAAAATTTCTATAATAATAGGATTCAAATGCTGTTAACCAGATGACAAACTGTAATTCAGAGGGAAAATATGTAATTGATTAAAAATGTTGTTTTTTCTTATTCATCATTATCATAATCATAGGCGCAACAGCCCTATTGTAGAGCCCTAGCCTCATCCAACACCCTTCTCCATTTTATCTGGACTGCCGCCACGTCGCTTCATCTTCCGATTAATTTCATTGATACAGTGTCCCTCTGTACACAGTCCAACCACCTCAGCCCTGGTCTTCCTTTTCTTTGGAGACAGGATGGTTTGTTAACCATAAGCCTTTTCGGCAGCTGACTCTCCCGCATCCTTGACATGTGACTGGCCCATCGGAGCTGTGACCCGTATATCCTTGTAGTCGATACAGCTCCTCATTGCTTCGAATATGCCATTCCCCGTTGTCGAATACGACTCTAAATATCCGTCTCAGAATCCTACTCTCCAGTTGTAGCTCATCTTGTTTTGTCAAAGCCCAACATTCAGAACGATATGTTAGAACAGGCCTGATGAGAGTCATGTAGAGCTTGACTTTAGTCTTCCTTGAGAGGAATCTCGGCATGCATCCTCGAGAGCCGCATGAGATCTGGCTACAATGTCTATGTCGTCCGCAAAGACAAGCTGTACCGATTTATTAAGAATGGTGCCAGATGTTTCCACGCCGGAGTCTCTTATTACACCTTTGAATACTATGTTAAACAACAAACATGCTAGAGCATCACCCTGTCTCAAAATGTCAAATCTCAAGCTCTTCAGATAACTCAGATTGAACATGTACTTAGCATCTGATTTCTGACCTTTGTGTTTAACACTTCTTTGTATAACCCTCCAAGCGTCAGGAGTATTCAAGTCACAAGATTAAATTGTAAGAATTGATTTAATTGAACAATTCTTATTAAACCGATGAAGACTTATCGTAAAAAGGCATTTATCTTATAAACTAATGTTATGTATCATAAATAATGTAACCTGTGTGTGTATACGAGCATGGTGGTGAATTTGATGATTGCATAATGACGAGGACGGCTGTTGTTGAAATAGTAACATTGCTCTCAATTCATTCGGACTTACAACCTGAAAACAAAACACAGCATTTTTAATACGATACAAATTAAAATATCGACTGTTTCATAATTTTCTCACCTGTATATGCGGAGAGTTATAACCGGGTGGAGGTTCAACACCCTCGGCAATTTCGAGAGCTCGCATTACACGAGCTCTCTCCTCGCAGTCTTCGAGTACATGATCATCTGAATTCATTCTGCGAATATACAATAAAATCAATAAAACGAATATATTAAATAATAAAAAAAAAATCATGACGTACCTAGAGATATCAAAAACTGGATTATTCTGCGACAGAGACAAAAATATCAAATTGTTCTCCGAAGCGCCATTTCCAGAGTTGGCGTTGTGACTCGATCCGACACGCGCCACCGCAATATTAATCGGTAGCCCGCCGATATTTGAAAATTCCACGTCCACGTGACAATGAGATCCTTCGCACGATATGCATTCACCGTTTCTGTTCTGTTGCGAATAAATACTGGATCCTCGAGACGCCCACATGGTAGAACCGCCACGATTCATATTGACCCTCTCGCTCGCCCAGCCAAGAGATAATTGTTGGGGTTGAGGTCTCAGCATTTCTACGGGATTCGAGACTGCTTCGACGGGCTCTTGGGGCTCGTTGAATTCCACCTTTTTATACGATGTACAAACGCATCCCGTTTCCGTATCCAATGTAGACGGGCCTGCGTCTCCCAGTGACACTTTATTATTGTTTCCCTTGTTGAGTTTCGATCCATAAATTCTCATACCCCAAATATTTTTCTTTTTTGTACTCGTTTTGCCGTTTGCTTTCGTCTCCTTCGTACAATCAATGGATTCGGTATTGTTTTTGCTTTTGTGCGGCCTTTTAAGTTTTGAAGATTTCTTAGAAGAACTAGATCCATCGTACGAATCGTCGTCGAGACTCAATTTCTCCACGCTAGGATTAAACGCAGTTATATATCGATTAATGCTAGTAGAATTTGTACTGCTCGCCTGTTCATTGGTGTTACTATGGGAACAACTCTGCACGGACTCGATTTGATTTCCATTTATCTCGTTCATATTCGTATTTTCGCAGGATTGATGTGGAATGTCATATCGTTTAACGCAACTATAATTACAATTCTGGTGTTGATCGTTCGGGTCATCGCTCTCTTCGCTGTTGCAAAAGTTGTAGCACTTTTTTGACAGGGGCATGGTGTCGTTGACTTTTTTGTTTTTACGACATATGTGTATATCGGGTAGGGAACTGCGCCTCTTGTGCGTATTCTCGTCCAAATCGGATATTTCTACGTCTACACAAATATGTTTGTCTTTATTCTCATTGTTGGCGTTTTGAGTTTTGAAGCAGCTGAATGAATTAAAATTTTTCGATTGCTGAATATTTCTCGTCTCGCATCGGCTATCGTCGCATTCTCGGTATTTGTCCCGTGACGATCTCGGTTTAGGGTTCGAGGCTGTCGGCCATGAAAATAAAGAGAAAAATCTTTCGCCAGATATAGATTGACCCATTCTATTATCTAGTATTATTACAACCAATCAAAAACTGCCCTTTAATATATTCCATTCTCAGAACATCAAATAGCTGAAATCATAAAATACACAGTTGATTTATTAACATTTTTTAAATAAACGTTTTGTTGCTTATTAGTAAATGAAGCTATGCATCTAAGATTGTTACGAGATTAGATGTGAAACACTGACGTTCTTTGCGTATGGATAATAGTTTGACAATGAATGTTTTTAACAAAAAATAAATACATATTTAAAAAAATATTTGAATGACTTCTGTCAATTGCTTATTTTATTATGAAACCTTTATATAGTACGATTTTGCATATTAGATGCCTATTTGGCAACAATGAAAATGAAATACAAATATATGTCATTGGCGTTGAGCGGGGCACGTCACTGCCAAAAGTAACAAAGGACAGGTGTCTCACCTGGGGCGCGGGCGGCGGGGCGAGGCTGCAGCTGCGCCACTAAGTGCAGTCGGGCCGCTCGGCCACAACACCTCCGTGCGCGGCCAGCTACCTACTGCGGTGACAGCCTTCTCGGCCAACTCTTTTTAATATTATGAAATCGGAACCCTCATATCTGAGCATTAACAACATTTTTTACATTTAAACTCTTAACAATCTTTATAAGCTTCTCTAAACTCTGCTTATTGAATACAGCACAATCGGACACGTCGTCGTTTTGAATTGGTGGCTATAAAAAAATATCACACAGGGTTCATGAACAAGATTTGTTGGTCCTTTTAGAAAAAATAGAGAATGTACAGATTGTCAAGTTCAAAATTTTTAAAGAAAGAAATACATGGACGCATAAATTAATCCGAGTTGTTCCATATATGGAATATATACTTTATTACTATATTTACTCTACCCATTTTACACTTTGTCTAATAGTTTTATCTGTGTTTCTCATAACTTATACATATTGATAAATTTTACATATTTAATTAAATTATAATTTTTCGCTGTCATCCTCAGTACAGTCACAGCGCCGATTTAATTTTCGCATTGTAGCTCTTTGATGAGCTGCCGGCGCTCGAGTGGTTAACTGCTTTCGGGAAAAACATGTAATAATGAAACTAAGACAACATTAACCCTTTCAGTGCGGGGCGCATGACCGTACATGCGCATACAAATCGTGTCCAGGGTGCGGCCGCATGTCGTACATGCGCGAAATTCTTTAAAATTTTAACTTGTCGTTACATGTAAACTAGACCTAGTAAGTGATGGTGTTTTTTTTAAAAATCAGCTAATAAACACAGCTATCAATAAATATACAACATATTACAAGAAATTTATAGGAATCATGTAATATGTAAATATGAATATTAACGATTCAAATCGCGCGTGGTGTCTCATTCAAATCTCCGCAGTAGTATCGGTGACGTATCTCGGCTCAGGGGTTGTTAAGGATGTTCCACATACACGTGTACGGATGTAATGGTATAAAAAAATTGCATTTCGCAATTTTGATTTTGATTCGCATTCTCACTTAATCTCTGTTTGAGTAATTGATATTTTGTTCGATTTATTTTTACGAAAATAAAGCGAATCGAGTTTATTTTTTTAGTTGAGATGGAAGAACATATCCTAATCAACATGTTTGCATAAATCTCTTATAGGAAAATGGTCTGACATAGCGGTAAACGGTGAATACAAATTTACTCGCCAAAAAAATAATTTGGTCCAAAACGGCGCCGCACTCAGATGCAGAATCGTATTTAGATCCGCCGCATTGAAAGGGTTAAATAAAAATAAGAAATCGTAAACAGTTCAAACATATAATCTATGTATATAATTTTTTGTATAGCCGTGTATAATAGTCACTTTTTATATTTTTAACATTTGAAAAAGTATAATAAGAAACGAAAAGAGAAAACAAGTATTAATATGTAAATATGAAGTGTTTTATACAAGTAAAAATACAAGAAAAACAAATATTGAAAAAGCAGAGGAAATATTAAAATTACATATCTACTTCTCTTTTTTTAGTGGGAATTAATTACTGTCTTAGGTAGGGGAATTCTATGAAAGGATTGGAGGTATTTAGGGTCATAGAGAGGGAGGAAATAGAGGGGTTTATATTTGTAAATATATGAAGATTATTGTAAAAAGGAGTGGCATATTTTTTAATAAGGTCTTTAAGAGGGAGGATTTTTAGTTCTTTGCGTATGCTGTGTTGCAAATAAACCAAGGTGCGTTTGTAATTGTGAATAGTGTGATATTTATTTTCTTTTGAATTGTGTTTATATGTGTAAGATAGGTCGAGCCCCAGATCTCGGAAGCGTATAGAGTTTGAGGACGGATGATATTATCATCGAGTGTTAATTATCAATTATTAAAAGTTTTAAAAAAAAAAATATATTTATGTACAGACAAAAATGTCCTGGCACTTTTGACTTATACCTTCAAAACAGGCTTGGCACTTAAACGGTTATTTACATAATAATATATTTTTATAAAAGAAATATAGTTTTTTAAATAACTAACATTAATAAATAGTTTCGGATGGAATCCCTAATTATTTAGTAGGTGGCAACCCCGCGTCCATTTTGTGCGTTTGGCGTTTATCCGCGTGACAACTACCTAACGACGCCATGTCCAAGCGCCGAATCGAGGTGCTCGACCCCTTCATCAGGAAGCGCAGGTATTTGTAAAATATCATTAACATCCCGCCACTCTCGAGTGTTTGGCAATAAAAAATGTGTAAACGAACCTCTAAAAACCATGTATCAATAGAACCAATCAATTGTTTTAAAGAAAATATTAAATCTATTTTTAAAAATAATAATTGATATATGTTTGTTATAAATAATTAAAGCTATAATCATGCATTTAGGGAAGAACGTGCTGCCTTAGCAGGAATAAGCGGAGAAGCAGCTTCATTACCAGCGACCTCATCGACAAATCTTCCTCTAATATTGCCTACTGCTCCCGTTTCTGGATCTGGTATTAATGTATACACAGGTCGTCCCTATTCACAGCGGTACCATGAATTGTTCAAAAAAAGATTGGGTAATTTTGAATAAACACACTAAATAATTGATTAATATAATATAATGTATATTAATCCATTTTTTCCATTAGGTCTTCCTGTCTTTGAATATAGAGCCGAATTTATGAGACTTTTGGATGAAAGTCAAGTTATTGTATTAGTCGGTGAGACCGGATCTGGAAAAACAACACAAATTCCGCAATGGTATTTATATTGATAATTTTATATGATTGACAATTGTAAATGAATTAATTTAATTTATTTGAATATTCGTAGGTGTGTGGAATATTCTCGTTCTGTCGGACGAAAAGCTGTTGCATGCACGCAGCCTCGTCGAGTGGCGGCTATGTCTGTAGCGCAACGTGTGAGTGAAGAAATGGACGTAGTTTTAGGTCAAGAAGTCGGTTACAGTATACGTTTTGAAGATTGCAGTGGTCCAAATACAAAATTGAAGTAAGTCGATTGTAAAATAAGTTCAGTATAATTTATATGATATTGAAATATGTGATGGGGATTTTTAGGTATATGACTGACGGTATGTTGCTTCGTGAAGGAATGTCGGATCCAATCCTGGAATCGTATCAAGTAATATTACTCGACGAAGCTCATGAACGTACTTTGGCTACCGATATTCTTATGGGCGTTTTAAAAGAGGTGGTCAAACAACGACCAGATCTTAAATTAGTTATTATGTCGGCTACTTTAGATGCCGGCAAGTTTCAGCAATATTTCGATAATGCTCCACTTATGAACGTTCCAGGTATTTGCATAAATATATCTTTATTTATTTTATTGTGCGCTAGTTTTAATTTATTAAATTTCATAAATGTCTTTATATTCAAGGTCGTACGCATACGGTAGAAATATTTTATACCCAACATCCGGAACGTGATTACTTAGATGCTGCTATTAAAACCGTAATTCAGATACATATGTGCGAAGAAATTTTGGGAGATATTTTACTATTTCTTACTGGTAAATTATTTATTTTATGGTCAATAAATATGTTTTGATATATGAATATATTTATTTTACTTTTTCCATTATAGGACAAGAAGAAATTGAAGAAGCGTGTAAACGCATTAAAGTTGAAATAGATAAACTGGGACCTGATGTCGGAGAATTGAAATGTATTCCTTTATATTCCACGTTACCTCCTAATTTGCAGCAGAGAATTTTTGAACAAGCGCCTCCTGCTAAGCCGAACGGAGCCATCGGCAGAAAGGTTAATTAGTTCTATTAAATCATTCTTCTAGCGTTTGACGCTTTTATTAATATATTTTTTTAAATTTTAGGTGGTAGTTTCTACGAACATTGCTGAAACGTCGCTCACAATCGATGGAGTGGTGTTTGTAATTGATCCAGGATTCGCTAAACAGAAAGTTTACAATCCTAGAATTCGGTAAAGATCGAATTTTCATTGATATTATTTGTTAATCTGCATATTTTACATATTTTTTTGCATTGCAGTGTTGAATCACTCTTAGTTTCACCCATCAGTAAGGCATCTGCTCAACAAAGAGCCGGCCGTGCTGGACGTACTCGCCCCGGAAAATGTTTCCGATTATACACTGAAAAAGCGTATAAAAATGAAATGCAAGAAAACACATACCCTGAAATTTTAAGATCAAATCTCGGCTCAGTCGTGTTACAACTCAAAAAACTAGGTAATCATATTTGTATTTTTATATTTTAGGTAATCCGGAAAGAATCCATTTTTTAAATTTAGAAACCCTATTCTAAAATATATTTATTTCTCATCTAAGTAATTCTTCGATACTCTTATAAATGCAAGAAAGTTTCGACACAAAATATATAACCTATATGATTTTTTATTCGTCTGGGTTTTAATTTTTTTATTATTTAGTGAATGTTGAGAGTTATAAAAATAACTTTTTATTAGGATATAAAATTAAATAAAACTCTTATTATAAAAATGTGTCGTTTATTTTTCGAATTGGGTAGATAATACAAGACCGGGGGGGGCAAATACAAGACTGCCCCAAATAGAACTTAACGCAGAAAACAAAAAGCAACCTTCTGTATAGGGTAATATGGAACTTTTGTCTTTACCTCCACTGATGGACAAAACAACGCCACTCGTTCACGTCAAAGTTAGCGACCACGTGACCAGGGCAGATACAAGACTGCCCCAAACACATACGAATTGGTTTTGTTTGCATATTCCATCCATAGGTTGCGAATCGTTTTTTTTATTATTGGGAGAAATGTGTGAGAAATGTCTATTTCACCGTGCATGAACACAAACTGAACTCAAACGAGAATATACGAAAAACATGGATTTCTTTCCGGATTACCTATTATTTATTAAAAAAATGAATAACACATATATTTATTATTTTTTAGGTATCGATGATTTAGTTCATTTTGATTTTATGGATCCTCCGGCTCCGGAAACATTAATGCGAGCGTTGGAATTGCTAAATTATCTGGCCGCACTCGGTAATTGTCCACGTTCACGTTTAACGAAGTTGAAAATGTTTATTTTAATCTAATACGATTGTGTATTGCGCAGACGACGACGGAAACCTGACGGACCTCGGTGCAGTGATGGCAGAGTTTCCGCTAGACCCGCAGCTTGCCAAAATGTTGATAGCGTCCTGCAATCATAACTGCTCAAACGAAATCCTCTCGATCACCGCTATGCTCTCAGGTAGCCGGGGCAATCCTGGCCAACTGATTACTCTTAGTTTATACTACAAGCACTTTGAAATCAATTGATCAAACCTCTAAATTTTTTTTATTCATTTAAAATCGCTAATTAAATGGATAGCTCTCGATTTATTGATTAAAATGCATCAATCATTATTTAAATATCGCGTCTTTAAGATTATAAATATTTTATTTAACGAATATCGTTCAGTTTTTCTAAATTGCACATAGATTTATACGATTAACGAGAGCTTACATTCCTTTGAATCAAATTAATTCCGAGTTAATATTGCATATAATTTAAGGTTTATATTGCGGTTAATAATTTGGCACATTAATGAAAACAATGACTTTGCCGAATCATCAGCCACTTTATAATAGAGTAGTCTGAGATATGTTTGTTGTAATAATATACTAAAGATGAATTTTTGATTTGAGATAAATAACAAATGACGTATGATGAGGATTAGCTTCTTCGATATGAATATAATTAGGTTTTTCTTCTCGCTATTATTATTATTAAGATGATATTTCAAAACTTAGCAAATTTTTCGAAGCATCGATAGATGAATGAATGCTGAATTTATATGTCTCAATTATGAACGGAGAGGTTGTCGCAGTGGATGAAATTATTTGCGCAAGTGTATGATGGTCGGGATTTGTGCGTGTGCATGTGCGAGTTGGATGGTCAGGTAGTGTGTTTGCGTGTGCGCCAGAAGGCGGGCGGAGCGCGGCAGACGGCGACGGCAACGGCGGCGATGGCGCGCTCCGCTCCCCGATTGGTTGAAGTAACGTGGCGGTGCCGCAAATTGCTCAGTACCGCAGTGCTTCGTCCGGCCGAACGAAGCCCGCAAAGCAGCCGACGATGCCAAGATGCGCTTCGCACACATCGACGGAGATCATCTCACCTTATTAAATGTGTATCACGCGTTCAAACAAAGTACGTATTAATAAATAATGAGATATTTATTATAATTTCAATTCGTTTTAATAATAATTTTGCATCGTGACAGACATGGAGGAGCCTAGTTGGTGCTATGATAACTTCGTTAACTTCCGCTCGTTGAAATCGGGCGATAACGTACGCAAACAGCTTTCACGGATTATGGAGAGATTTAATTTAAAACGAACTAGTACAGAGTTCGCTAGTAAAAATTACTATGTAAATATTCGGAAAGCTTTAGTCGAAGGATTTTTCATGCAAGTACGTATATTTTATTTTATTTTAGGTATATATATATTTATTCTGACACGTTGCCTACGGGACGAATCGCAAACAAACATGCGCTGAAGCGGGGGGGCCCATTTGCCAAAATTTAGTGAAACGTCGTATTTTATAAAAAAATTCATAACCCTTTTATTAATCAAGATATTGAGCTAAAAATTGAATTACTTGAACTTCAACATATACTGGATAGTTAATGCAAAAAAAAAATATATTATTGTAGCAGGGGTCACCAAACTTTTTGAAAACGCACCGAATTGAAATTTTTATAAAACATGGTCTATTGAATATTTATATACAAGCCATGTGTTAAATTTCAAGGTCATTAGCCGTTGGGTCACTGGGATAGACTATTCTTTTAATTATCATACCATAAATAATTATCCACGACAGCTGTTTTTATAGCTCCGAATGATGGAACGTCATAAATAAAAGAGAACAGTTGCGATATGACATCAGTACGAATTTATTCATCAAAAATAAAACAAAACATTGGATTAGATACAGCAGATCAAAGCGCATAGTGTCAGCTGATGAAAAAACAAAAGATCATAACAGTGTAATAAATAAATTTTTAAATGGTGTTCATTGAACATTAAACAATTGCCGACAAAAGTCAGCAATTTTTTCTTCTAAAAGAGCTATAAATTATTTCAAATAAATGGTTTTATATGCACTTGCCGCATTTGCTCAAAATCTCAAGGCCAAATTTTTTTGTACTGCTACAACTATCAAGTATCTAATAAAAAAAAAATTAAAAAACAAAACGTTATAAAAGTTACTCTGAACGTGTAGTGTCGGCTAGCGTGTGTTTTACCCCCCTGGACATACACAAAAACATATTTGAGGGGGAATCCACGACCCTCGTAAGCAATGAGTTTACACATTACAGGCGGGCGTTGCCGCCGGCTGACTGCACTCTGAAGCGGGCGAAATTTGGGACTTGCTCCCGAAAATTTGCATTTATTTAAAACATCATAACTTTCAAAATAGTAGTTATTGACACTACCCGCAGCTAAACACGAAACGACGTAAAAGTTATTAAAACCCTTCCCGCTGTTTAGCATCAGTCGGCGTATCGGGTATTTATACCCTTCCCGCTTTTAGTGTGCTAATATAACTTGGCTAATTATTTTCATTATTATTATAGGTAGCCCATTTAGAAAGATCGACAAGATATTTGACGGTGAAGGATAATCAAGAAGTACAATTGCATCCTTCGACATGTTTAGGTCATAAACCCGAGTGGGTAATTTACAATGAATTTGTGCTCACGTCTAAGAATTATATTCGGACTGTCACAGATATTAACCGTATGTTACGAAAAAAATATAATTTTAAATATGTTATTTTAACAAAACGATTAGTTTACATCGTTTTATTTTTTCAGCACAATGGTTATTGAAAATCGCACCACAATATTATGATATGAATAATTTCCCTCAGTGCGAAGCCCGCCGACAGTTAGAGTTCTTGCAAGAAAAAATGGATTCCAAACATTTCCACGAAGGATTTTAGCTTTATACTCTAATCGATAAATATAACATAGCTTAATCAGTTAATCGTGCTTTACTTTTGATCTTATCAATATACAATTAACTACTGCATAACGTGTTTATGTATGAAATGATTTAACGGGTTATTTTATGTTTTACTAATATAGCAACATAAATTTTGTCGCTGAGCAAATTTTTTATTCCATTTAGATTTGTATCAATAAAAATATGAATTTAATTACAATTGTATTTACTTATTCCTATTAATCCGTGTTAATATAAGTATTTAGATAGTATGTAGCTTTAATGATTCCGTCTTTGTCTCCTCATCAGTAACACGTCACCCTTGCGTATTTTTTCATCTTCAAAAGAACAGTGGGCCATGTTCGACGAATATATAATAATCCTTTCAACATTTTCCATTGTGACAGCCAGCAATAAAGGATACATCCATTATGGCTACCAATGTCAAGATACGTTGGGGACAGGTGTACCAACATAGCAATAAAATTTGACTTGTAGCCCATGATTTTGTTTTTTCTCGCTCAAATCTGATACGATGTGTTGAATGCAAATGACACTTGCTATAAGAGCTCAGTCTGCGGCGAAACATCGCCACGATCTATTTTTCATTATAACTATTTTCATTATAATAGAAAATAGACCCCAAGCATTTTACTAGAAACTTTATTTAGAAAAAAGACCTCAAGACTGTTTTTTAATAAATAGGTTATTCTAAAAATAATTCATTATATGCTTCATAATTTGGTTATTAATATGACGCGTAAATGACAAGTGCACTCGGCAATAGAAATTAAAAATTTTAATGAAATAATATTGGCGCCTCTCGGTCCACCTAATCTTCTTGCCCCTGTGTGCGCCGCACAATCTGGCCATATGGATGACGTGCTCCTACCCTCGCATCCGGTACAATGTGCCGAATGCGAGTGATACGTGCTGTGAGAGCTCAGTCTGCGGCGAGACATCGCCGAGAGCATTGTCATTTATGTGTCTAATTTATTAGTTAAAAAATCAATCAAATCATGAATAACTATTTTTATTCTTCAAATAATCCATTTTTAAAAAAAAATCAACCTGTTGACCTTAAATACTAGAGGTCACTGATAGACGACCCTTCGGATGACTCAGTCGTTTACGAGCTGCGTGACAGATCTGTTAAATTAATAACTTCTGTCATATAAGAGCTCGAATAGCTTGTAGATTAGTTTTTACCAACATTAATCATTATTTCTTGTCTGATGGTATCATTCCTCCATATAGAACGTCTTGGGTCTTTCTCGGGGTTCATTTTAAGATTTTTGTTAATATCATGAATAGACAGTTCTCTGCCTAGTTAAACATCCCTCATATGCTTCGGCTGTATTGTATTCCATGTTGAACTCGTATAAAATGTAATATAATTCGTTGACACTATTTAATTAACCCTTTGATTGCTTAAAAACGATATATTAGTGTTTTGTAGCTTATCACATAAATATCGTTGAAATAATAAATATGGGTATAATGAGAGCGATAGGAGGAATGGAATGAAACAAGATGGTTTAGCTGGTCGTGTTGTGTGCTTTTTATCATTAAATATGTAATTAGCTAAATACAATCATCCCAAAATGTTGATATGTTACATTTATTGTTCTCATTTACTTAACTATCTTAGAAATATACGCGTTTACAAACTCCGATCGAAGTTTTATACAGATTCACAATGCTCCTTGATCTGTGTCGGTGTGGATTGTTCAGATATTTTTATTAGGGCTGAGTGGTTAGTTGATTCATGCATTTCTACTAAATTTATAATGCACATAGAACCGAATAGATTATGTATATATATTTTATTAATTACAAATTAAAAAGCTCCATTCGACTGGTCAGTAATTGGACGTAGATGAAGAAAAAAAATAACGACGACAGTAATAAGCAGGAACTGAATAACGATAATGATTTAAAGATATGCTGTAACCAGTGATATGAACATCCTCGTACTCCGTACCATTTAGAATCAAGTAATTCTGGTATTGTATACACTTTTCTAATCTATCCATTGTTAATTACTTTTACATTAAATTGCAATTACCATATTTTTTTTGTAAATTGGTTCTGTCTACATAAATGACATGAAAATTCAACATGATTTATTTATACATATATCATCAGTGACCCTGTAATGCTTCCAAATATGAAATAAATTATATATATACGAAGATAAGATATCATTTTACTGTAAAATTTCTTTAAAACGAAAAAATATTAGGCTTAACATTTATTTCAGTGTCAACGTCAATATTTTTAAATCTGTTACTTATAATTCATAATTTTACAAGGCAATATTTTTAGTAAGGATCGTGAAAAATCGTCAACGCAGAATAATTCCTCAATAAAATTATGATTCAACCGAATTTTAAAATTATATTTTAAACATAGATAACTACAATTCATATAAATATTTAATTGTCGTTATCACAAAGTTTTATTATAACATCACAACAATAAAATGTATATTCATCCACTGATTAGATTTTGTCGTAAAAAAATATGCTTAATAAAAATGTATTTTCAATAAATGTATATTTATTTTCTCTATTAAAAATATTTTTGCAATCAAAAATTATTCAGTGTTAGAATACATATATGCATTATATAAAGACGTGACGAGTTAGTTACCTAGACATAATAATTATGAAAGCTATACACATCTAATATCAAATAAAATCACTGTGATATTGGTTCGTTCGTTAGAGTGCTAGATTTATAACTGACCTTAACGCTTCTAAGACAAGAAATACAAAATTATCTTAATTTAAATGTATTTATGTTTCTATACAATTGCAAATCCATCGATGTATGTGTACACATACTAAGATGCAAGAAGCACATTCTCAGAAATAATATACGTACGAACTAAACATTGACGTTCTGTTAAATTTTATAAAATAATTAAACGAATGCACGATTAAAATATAATAATTATGTTACATTAGCTGTGTCACAATGTTAGCGTATACGATAAAAGGCTAAAAATGTATAATACCGATAAATATTAAGTGTTTAGTACAAAAATCTCCTCGAATTGAATAAATTAAAGTTCCTAGCGGTACGCATATCACACCCGTGGCGAAGAATAATGATAGTTTTTATTAATTGTGAAGAAGGTGTGACGAATGCGGCGGTTTCAATCCGACGTTAGCTCTTTAACAAACATTTTAGTGCCCTAGCCGATATATCAGAATTTACACGTGTAAATTTCTTATTACTTAAATAGCAACTATGATGCAGTAGAACAAATAATATAGACATCGTAGCGACCAGACACGGCGTCGTTAGCAACAGCAGAAGCGGACCGTATTTCGTTCTTCTGCTACCGAACACAGAATCTGCCGAGTTGCACGCATCCGCATCGTTGCAACTCTGCAAACATCCGTGGACGTAACTAAAAATAAATAACTATATAAATACGATTGGATGTAATTCGAATTTAATATATAGACGTCAACAAACCGATCGTCATAATAAAATCGTCCGCAGTGAGACATTCTGATTATTTCTGTGTCCGTGGTAAGAGTACCGCTGTCTAGAGCGCATCCTCGGACAGTTATACGCTCTCCCGTATCATCTAAAACGATAATATTAAAAAGATATATGCAATATATAACGAGAATGCAGTTTATGTTATTTACCGTAAACCCCAGCTATCTTAATACACGACGTCGCCGGGAAAAGACCATCACGTCCTTTCCTGCCCCCCATGCACGGGCTCTCGAGAAGGGCCGTTGAATGATTGTTGTGGAATGGATCATCGCACGCAGCATTTGCTCCATTCATCGACACACACTTGAAACAGTCTATCGCACTCACTAAAAAAATAACGATATATATTTTAATGCATTTCTTATCTCGATATCAATCCTACTGTCTTTTAAAAAAATTATGCTTCATTTGTTTATATATTCATTTGTCATATATGTTTAAAAATTATGTTTCATAGCCAAATGTTAGCGAGTGTATTGGGTTAAGCCCATTTACACTTCGTCGAATAATTTTGTTCGTGTTTCTCAAAACTTGTACATATTGATAAATGTAACATATTTAATTAAATTAGAATTTCTATCTATATTTATATTTCTGTCACCCTCGATACTGTCAAAGAGCGTTGTTTAATGTTCGCATTGTAGCTCGCTAGTGAGTTGCTAGCGCTCGAGTGGTTATCAGCTTTAGGAAAATAATAGAACTAACAGAAAATTGAATAAAAATGTTAGTAAATACATTTTGTATAGGCGTGTATAACAGTCACATTTTATTATTTTTTTAACATTTGAAAAAGCATAATAAGGAACAAAGGATATAACAAGTGTTAATATAAAAAAAAGCAGAAGAAAAGCAAATTGTGAAAAAGGAGAGGAAATATAAAAATATAGAAAGCTATATTAACAGGTAACATTAATGAACCAGACACAAAAGTAAAAAAGCCGTTAGTGGCTTTTTTATATAATAGATAGAGAAGAAAGAAGCGAAGCAAGCTAAAAGTTGCTAAGAAGTTGATGATTTTTTAATTGTTCCAAGCTAAGTTGAAGATGTTTGTTTTAAAATGGAAAACAAGGGGTCTGAGTTGAATTATTTTTGTTATCTACTTCTCTTTTTTTTAGTGGGAAGTAAAGCTGTAGGGAAACAGGTAGGGGAATTTTATGGAAGTATTGAGAGTGTTTAGGGTCATAGTTAGCGAGGGAGGAAATAGAGGGGTTTATATTTGTAAATATATGAGGATCGTTGTAGAAAGGAGTGTCATATTTTTCAATAAGGTCTTCAAAAATTATGTAATATTGTTAATTATATGTAAATATATTTATATAAATACCAGGCTTATATACAGCAGTGATGATGAGGAAAAGAACTCCTAACACATAAACAGGGAAGGACATGTCCACTATCATACTGGAACATTATACCTGAAACAATAACGTGCTATAAATTATTTAAATCTTAATCACATAAATATTCCGTGTGATCATAATTTTGAATAATGTAGAGCTCGCATAAAAACCGCAAAGTTTGAAAATCTCTGCTTTGAAATAAATTACAGCTCGTGGACCTATTACGTCGCAAAGGTACACAAGAGATCATTTTGGATGCAAATTACACATGCATTACTAATGGGGATACAGGTTCAATCTCGTAAATCCCGTGTCAAGAACCGCTTTAATAAAGGATACCAAGTGCCTTGCCACCATCCAGTACAAAGATAATCAATCTATAGGACCTAAAAATTGGTATTGTATATTTTTATATGTTTATATAGTATGTAAGAATATAACAAGCAATTGCCGGAGATTTAATGGATCCTATTGAATTCTTTTGCTTGTCAATCAATCGATCAAGATTTATCAAAGGCCAAACAAAATCTACAAATAGCCATTTATCTAAACAAAACGGAGTGAAATTATCATTAAAGCTAACCTCTAAACGCCCTGAATAAAATATTCGTAATACGATTGGGAAATTTTTTTTTAATACGATCAGTACATAATATTTTTATGTAATAAATAAAAAATAATTACTTTTTCGAATAAAGTGGATATAAAAATATATGAAGATATATTCAATTTTATTTTGTAGTGTTTATAAAACATTATATTTATAGAAACTGTTGATGTTGAAAAGCAACAGCTCGCTATAAATTCATATTTGTAGATCTCAATATGTATCGATACAATTTTCCATTTTTTTTTCTTCAATAATAGCCATTATAAATGCATTTATAACACGTATATGTAGATAAATCAATTTAAATAAACATTACCGCTGACAATGAGAGATAGCGATCTGAACCGTAAATATTTATTATAATTAAATGGTATTGAATCATTTTGGATGGTTTTTAATTAAATATATGATTTCGAAAAGCTGAATATTCAATTATTCACATTGGGCATAGACAAAATTGTACATTACCATCGACAATGTCATTTTCCCGTCTCGCAGAATGTGTTTTGATTGATTGTTGTTTAAAATTAAGCTCGCAGGATGCGGGGGTTGTCGGTGTGCGAGAATCGCCGTCGTTTTTCCGAGGCGAGGAATGCGCGTCGGCGTCGCGACGCCCGCCTGAACCGTTCCGCACACAGGTATCGACTGATTCTGAATGTGGTATCAACTGGTCCAGTGTTGCCACAACGCGCAAAAGGAAAAATGTGGAAAATTTCACATCGCCCTCTGAATACACGCGAACATATTTAATCCGAACGTTGAATCTTTTCTCCATTTATTTTTAAATTCATTAAATTGTTCATTTAAAAATATGTTTAATATACATTTGTTATTATAAACAATTATGCCAATTATAAAAAAAATATATTGATCATTATATATCGATATGTGTCATCCTGACATGATATAACAAGCGTTACAATCTTATCGAGGAATCGATTCGACACCATCTGTTGTCGATGTATGAAGGACAAATGTTCGAACATTTCTTTTATCAGAAAATTTGCATGCCACATAGTACGCATACATATACGTATACTCCATAAAGCCGCAACTTGAAGGGCAGATAAATTTTGCATTAGGAAAATGATGCTGAACACTTTTAAAGACGTGTAAAGTGTATATATTATTATTTAAATATTTTTTAATAAATTATTTATCGATCGTATTATTTATATTTATTCAAAAAAATAATATTATTTCGCAATGCGTGGTAATTATTACAGGTTTAATGTTAATATTGCGTGCATGGTATGGATCGATGATGGCAAAACGAGCACGCGATTTTTTTGGTTGAAGAATGTATACGTATATGATTATTCAGAGTTTGAACATCTGATATGCATCGAATTTCGCCAAAATTTTCTATGGGTTAACATTATTTGAATGGTGCAAATGTTCCGTGGACACAGTGGTAGTTTTTGCTGATGATTTATGGTATACCGTATACTACAATGTTTGATAAAAATAATTGCGGAATTTTCGTGGGTTGAATTTGCTCAATTGTTACAATTTGTTTTTGCTGTGTTGATATATTCGATAATGACGTATCTTGACATTATTATCCATATTGGATGCTTTCTTTATTATTGGCTGTTGAAGAGATTTCGGGTGTTTTACTGTATTTGGCAGTTATTTACTTTTTGAACTAATACAAAACATGTACACATAATGCTTTAGTCTCCATACTCGCCGGACATAATCCCATACGACTGCTTCATATTCCCAAAGATCTCCATTTCGTATGTTCTAGTTTCAAAACCTCTTAAATCTCAATGATTTTTAACAGTAAATTTAATTTTATAAAGGGATAAATTGGTCTTTGCCGGAAATGTTTGACGATTTAAGATAAAATATCATAAAAACGCAGAAAGATATATTTTCTTATTTAACCTAGCCGTCTCGATGGCGACCTCAAGTATTTGATTTTTCTCGAATAACTCTTTTAATATAAATCGTACATATCACAAACTTTTTTTATTTCTCCAAAAGAGTCTACATAATAAATATTATAAATAATTATTGTCCTTTGTGGTCTGCAATTGCGAAAAAAAAATATTTGCTTCTGTTACTACGAGCGCGATGTTTTTTCTCGCTAGCACTCGGTACGATTTGTCGAGTGCGATTGAAATGTGCAATTAATGTCATCTACGCGTTATATTGATTAATTACAGCCAAATTATGAAACATATAATAAATATCTATTTTTATTCTTAGAATACTCTATTTTTAAAAAAAATGTCAAGATATTGTTGAACAAATCATCAATATCTAGACTTGAAATGCTTGGGGTCTCTGAGAGACCTCCTTCGGACGACGCCGTTGTTGCCAAAAATACGTGCTGTTTTTTTATTAGTTCATTAAGTGCAATATTAAAAAAAAACAACAAATTCTAATCAAAAACATACATATTCCTTTGAATATATTACTGTTTGTCATTTGGTTAACAGCTTTTGAATTCCATAATGACAGATATTATTCGATTTGGAGGCAATAAACATAGAAATGCAGTTTTTTACATCCTCTAAATTCGTAATCTGTGTCTAAAAACTGCAATAGAACGGAAAACAAACGAAAATCCGAAGATCCGCGAGATCCGTAGAATACGGATAAATAATAAGGTGAATGAAGTCTCGCATTGTCATGGTACAAGTTGACTCCGTGCCTATTGACCAGTTCCGAACAAGTTTGGTTGACTTGTCTTCATTCTCTCTAATTAAGGACAATAAACATCTCCGTTAATCGTTTTATCATTTGGCAGCATTGTTATAAAATCAATGGTCACATTTCGTGTTCTTATGCTTCACTATATAGAATGGCGCCCTCTTCCGAGATGACGGACCAATCAGAGCGTCCGCATCCCTTTCATGACAATAAGTCTTCGCATTTTGCCTGCTACAAAAGAAACTCCGTTTTGTCCAGTCCAGCGGATTAGTCTTGTCTTTACGACGGATTGTGTGGCAGGGTGATTGAAACGCCATGTCAATCCGCATCTCCGTGATTTCTCTCGTACCAGAGATGCGTCTCTGGATCTTATAAATAATTTATTCATTACCGAGCTTTGGGATCTTATCATCGTCGTACCGGAGATTCTCTCCGGGAACTTTTCATCATACCTATCATCGGACTGATGACATCTGACTCATTTCTTCAATAAACATCAATATCAAAACAAAGCGTGTTTTCACTTAATCTCGATCTTCGAAGCGCGATCGTCAACTTCTGAACGATCAGACGTTTTGGCGCCAGCGGTCGTGTCACCATTTTGATACGCGAGCTCGGGTGCCTTACATTGGAGGTAGCGACGGGTTCCATTTATTGGACTACTGTCGCGCCCCCTAACAGCATTTCTAAATGAACAATACTCTTGAAATCTCATGACACACACAATACCGCTTTTTCTGGATGTAATCCAAATTGGCCCCGACTTTGTGGTGTTTGGTTTTAGTCTACCTAATGTCTTTTGGATTTCTTAGAGCCATAAATTATCCACTTCGCATCCCCCGTAATAATTCACTTTAAGAAATGTCGTTTTTGATCTTGCCAGACGGCATCTGCGAGCGACTCACCTTTTCCAACTGCTAACAGATTTAACTTATCTGGAAGTATATTATGAGAAAAACCCTTGCAAACTAAGAGGGCGGGTTTAAAATAGCGGTTAAAAAAATCAAATTTAAGATGTTGATGATGTTGATTTCGTATAGCTTTTACTTTCCCATTCTTCGCGTACTCTTTGGTGTTGGAGTTGCCTCCGTCCTTTCGGAGTACAACGAGAACAATATTAGTTGGCTACGTAATCCTAGTGCAGGTTGGTCCACTAGCCTTACAGAGGGGCAGGCCTATCTTTAGGTCGGCATTGCTTCCAACCGAACGACGGGGCAAGTTTGTAAGGAGTGGTATTGTGGTGGGAAACGGCTCAAGGTACTATCCTGGCATTTGCTTTTGGATGACTAGGATCAACCTAGCCCGGAATAGCCACGTCTTTACATTAATTACTGATGACAGAGACACTAAGAAGTGTTTCTAGATACCTTCGCGTGGTTAATCCAAAGCATGCCTAAAGTACAGGCATATTATCTATAATAAGTGGGTGAAATAATTTGTTCGGCTTCGGTTTGATTCCTCTGCGAAGATGAAAAGATAGTTAGAAATGTATATATCAAGTCTTCTATTGATTTTGATAGATAGTTTTTATGTATATAATAGAAGCTTTACTTAAAATGTAGAATAGAGTTGACCTGATATATGTTTTATATTTGTAAAATTCGTCCAACATGGGAATAATCTGGTCTTCTATTACACTTTTATATTTATTTGCATTTATTAATGTATTGGTCGAAATACGAGAAAAATCTATCATGCGAATTCTTGATGCTCCATAGCGTCAATCGCATATCTGGAGTTTTCCATCCCGTTGACTTATTTCTGAACTTTAGACTGTGGCTTTGAACATAAAAGAAAGAAGAAACAATATACGAGTTGATTTTAATAAAAAAAAATCATACACTCGTGATTATACATATTATCTATATATTTATATAATAGATCATTTTTTATTCAAAATAATTATTTGACGCAGTTAATGATTGACAATTACTTTTATCAGTTTTCAGTTGTAAATTGATAATCTGATCTTCAGCCGTGTCAAACTGGTGTTAATCTGCATTTATTACCTACGGCATTGTAGCCAGGTCGACATGTGCAATTACCCAATCTGTCACAACAAAGATAACAATTGTCCAATTTTTCGTCCATGCATTTGTTATAGCAATCCGTGTCGCATTGCTCGAATATTGCATTCGGATCTCCTTGGCATGATTTTTCTGAAAAATATAATTTGGCATTATATACATTTTAAATAAAACAAATAGCATATGACGGGTGGAGAAAGTGTCGGCTAAGATGGCGGCCAAGCCAAAATGCACGATACAAGATGGCGGCTTTGCGATTAATTTATTTTAATTATCCGCCATATTAAATTTCAAATAGCATATACTTTATTCGCTTAAATTTAAGATGCATAATATGATTTTAATCAGAGTTGTAGCCAAAAACAATTTCCTCCATTTTCCTATGGAGAGATTTATATTTACGTGGACACTTGTCGGTGCGAATACAGTTTCCATTTTTATCTCTTGCGTGACCTAAATTGCAAAAGCAACCTTCCACGCAGGTTTTACTATAGCAATCTTTATTGGAATTTTCAAGATTGTCGCAAGTAATGTCACCGCATGATCTGCATAAGAAACTTTCATTTGGTTTATCGCATTTAGCTGAAAGAATATTTTTTAATTAAATATTTGAATTAAAATAAGCTAATTAAACAAAGTTGAGCTTACGGCAATTTTGCACACAAATATTTTTATATTCTGCATATCCATTCTTGCATAAGCACACTTTTTTAAAAGAATCTGTGCAAGGCTCCGGTTCATCGTTCATGTTGGAACACATGATTCTAATGCCGCATGGTGCAATACCCGGATATGCATTTGGATCTCCATTACAAGACACTAAAATAAATCGAAAAATTGTAATTTTCATATATAAATATATATATAAATATTATAACATCAATCACCGCTGCATCTGGTTACGTTAATGCACTCTCCATTGTTATCCCTCACAAAACCAGGAATACAAATGCATCCTGGAACGCATTTACCTACACATTCGAAGCTTTTTACGATATCCAAGCATGTATCCTGGCATTCGTTATTTCCACAATTTGAATATGCCGCTCTGGATGGACACACTTTTGCTTTAAAATTAAAACAAAATACATCAATCAATTCATAAAATATATATTCAAAAATAAAATCTTACAACAATCTTCTGGCAGAACACAAAAACCTCCGCTGTTTCGAACCAAGCCACTTCTACAACTGCAACTTGGTGCATCTATCGTACACGTGGTGCAGTTCCAATTTTTGTCATTTATGTTATCGCAAGTTCTATCGCAATCACTTCCGCAAGCATTAAGAACTGTATCCGGATCCACACACGGCGAACCTTGAAAATATATACGCAATATATAATTTACATACATTTATCTTTAAATAAACTCTATAATAAACCTTTGCCTCCAGATATCTGCCCGTATACGAAACCGTTAAATATAAAAATAGTTAAAAATGCAATGATAATCATTTTTAACACGTGTTAACTAACCAATTATGCGATTTAAAGTATGGGTTTTTTTCATTTGTTACAGCAATTATCGCCTGTGTCAAGCATTTGTTGCAAATTATCGAAATAAATAATACAAATGTACAATCGATCATAATAGTCCAAACAATTAATTGTATTTTCGACATGCACTCGACGTCGTTAATTGGTTTATGCAAATATTATGTCCATCTGTGACTATTTACGCAAAAACAATACAGAAATAATAAATATTTAATCGATATGTTGCCGTAAGAGTAAAAACGTGGCAAACTCGAGGTTTTCCCGGCAATTTCTAGTACTGTGATAACATGTTTGCTTGATTTGTACCTTCTGTCGTTTTTTTAATATAATGAGTGGTATCGCGGCGGCTCGAAACCAACCGTGTCGTCCGGAGGGGTCAATTTATAATGAAAAATATACCCCAAGCATTTCAAGTCAAAATATTGATGAATTCTTCATCAATATCTTGACTTTTTTTTATAAAAATGGATTACTCTAAGAATAAAAATAATTATTTATGATATGCTTCATAATTAAAATAATGTAAATGACACGAATACTCGACGATGTCCTGCCGCAGAACCGTGAGGACACGTCGCCGATAGACCGACCGCTAAATTCACGCGGCACGTGTCACTATGTTTTACTCGCACTTGGCACATTGTACCGGATGCGAGCGAGAAAAAACATTGCGCTCGTGGCTACAGCAGCTAATATTGTATTTTTATTTTTTCCGCAATTGCAATTGGAAAATAATGGTCAATGATTGTTTAAAATATTCATTTTTTAGACTATTTTAGACAAATTCAAAAAGTTTGGAACATGTAGGATTATTTATAGATGTATATTAAAAGAGTTATTCGAGATATATCAAAAACTTTGGGTCCCAAATGGACCCCATCGGCACGGCTAGGTTAAACTCAATTTTAGCGATATTTTCGTCGAACTCTGAAATGGGCTACTTGAAAACATTGGTTTGTGAATGATTCTGTTTTTTCTTTATTAACAAATATTCTTTCCTCACTTCGTCTCGTGAGAGCCCGAGAAAAAATAAGTTCATAAAATTCAAACCCGTGGGTCATTTAAAAAGTTCTCGTGGATCAGTGTTTGACCCTCAAGTCATAGGTTCGCCATAACTATTGTATGATACAATAAGTATTTTGTTTGTCTATTTTATAAATATTTATTTATTTTATTTATCTTCACACATATTCCATAAATATTCTAAAGAAGCTAGGGGGATGAGTCTTTCAAAATAATTCCCCCCTTAACTTAACATTGTCCTAAAGAACTTCCAGAATATACAGAATTTCGCCGGAGAATTAACCTATCCGCGATTAACTTACATTATCAGACTGACATATAAAACATTTGGGGGGTGCTGTTTAATATTAAAAAATAAAAAAGTATATTTCGCTCATATTTTATTTAAAATATAAAAAAGATGAATTAAAAATACTAAATAATATTAACAATAATAAAATGTGACAAGCGGCACGTGGCTCAAAGAAGCTGTGAATATGACTGCGCTACAGTGAATCAATGTGACTGCACCGAGTCGCAGGGCGACACGGTGCTTAGCGGAGAGACCCCCCCCCCTCCCCGCACTCCGCTACCGGCCCGCATCTGTCGAATACTCGACTCTGGTAGCGCTGACAAGCAGACAGCACTCTTGCTCCACATTTCACGGAGTAAAACCGTCGCAAACGATTAGTTATTATTACTATTATTTTAACTATTTTTTTTTTATATATATAAACTATTAATTTACTTTCCCTCATTTCTGAGGAACGTGATCAAGTGCATGATTCCCCTTATGGAGGACCATGGACATGGTTTTCATGGAATATTATGGAATATTTCATAAATAGTGCAGTGGTTTTCCGTTGCCTTCTGCACCGCAGTAAATTTGTATACCTATAAGTGCTGCTGGCCACTTTCCAGCTTTTTCAAATTGCAAATAGCGGTAAAACGTAAATTACGGGCACCTAAAAAGTAGTTTCACTGTACTATATAAAAAAAAAAAAAAAAAAAAAATTTCTCAATTTTCTTGGAAATGTTGCAGCTCCGCTGTGTATATGGACGAGCCGCCTCTGCCTACAGGTTATGACGCTGGTTAATTTTAATATAATTTCAGTTGGTTTGTAATATATATTATGTTTTTATAATTATTTATTCAACGAAGGATAGATGGCATTAAATTAATTAATTTTAAATATTTTCACTTACATTCCACTTACATACCCCTTGGTCAGTGTCATAAAGAATTTCCTGAATTAATTCGTTGGACACCTATCCGAGTACTAACATGGCTCAGTCGCGGTTAACTTACGTTATCGAAATAAAATGCGTGTTACCTACAAGCCATAACACTAGTTATACTATAATTACATATTATTTTCTTGTGCATCAATATTAATATTTTATTAAATAATTTATATTATTTTTACAATGTTTTTAAAATAATATCTCAAGATCCATTCAACTCAATATGTAATTAAACCATTTTCTATTGTAAATCCAAGTTCAAGTCCAATATCAAAATACGAGGCTTGTTTTGACGTTCGGCTTTTTGAAAATTCTCATATCATGGCTTTAAAGTGATAGATAAATCTTGATAAGAAAAAAATAAAAATAATAAGATCATTCACTTATACTATAGCGCTTTTTCCAATTTTCGAAGCACTTATGGAATGCAATTTTTCGTTAGCAAGTAGTTATTCTTTCATATTTTTTTTTATTTTTGGAAATAATAAAAAGTTGCAGGGTCAATATCGGAGGTATACGGAGGCTGAAGCATCATATATCAGGCGGTCAGAGACAAGTGTACCAACACAAAAAAAAAACTGTGACATTTAGACCTAAACTTTCTTTGAAATTAAAAAAAATGCATTTTTTTCCTCAAACCTTGTACGTGTGTGAGCTTTTCCTATTCGAAAAACGGAGATATTTCAAATGTTATATTTATATACGAAAGCGGTTTAAATTTATTTCTCGTTAGTAATTTATCAACACTTTCAATACGTCTCTTTAATTCTATATATGTTGTCATACCAAAAACATATTTGACGATAATTGTCAATCAAAAAGCCTGGACCTTTGACACCAAACGATAACACTGTCAACAAATCCACATAGAACACGCATACCCAATAAACAATGGTCATGCGATACAAGAGAATTAAATATGTTGTCATTCATCGATAGTTTGTTTCATCCAGAAATTAAATAGAATTGAAAATATCTACAGATATATAAATAAAGTTGATGGAGTTCATCTAATGGTCATTCATAAAAAAATAAGCAGTAGCGTTGTGTAGAAATCTACTAACATTATTTTTATTGTTCAATTATTCACTTAATGAATTTGCAAAAAAATAATATAGCATCAGTAGACTTTTAAAGATGACTGTCGTAAATTAAGAAATTTAATTAAAAACAATCTTGCATGCATTGTATCCGATGATTTGATTAAAACTATGTATTCAAAATAATGATTCAACCATTGTGCTTTATTGGTAGGATTCTCCTTTTATGTTTCAATTAACCTCCATATTAAAGACTGTTCGTGGAAAATTATATGTTTTTTTTATATTTAGTTAAATTTATAAAGCTAATTGAGAAAGTGGAATAATTGTTGTGCACAAAAATATATTTCGTTTATTAGCAATTGTTAAAATTAAATAAAAAATAAAGCATATGATAATTTATAAAAATAATAGTTCACCTTCTTAGATTTTGGACGTAGGTGTTCTACTAGTACTTCATTATTTGTCTATTTTTGGCGAGCTTGAACAATTCTGGAACCTCTAATTCCGGTCCAGTCCACGATACCTTCTTGTTACCCAACCACCGTTCACTATCCACTTTTCCCTGATCCACGATGGTCTGTAGAAGGCGAACGATTTTTGTCCACGAATGGTGAGCCCAAAGTATCCAATTTTACGATATTTTACAATGTCCGGAAACACTCACTCTTTGCGAAGAAAAACCTCTTAGACAATTCTACTTGATTGGTCTAAAAAGATCATGAAAATATCGCATCTACTCAAATGGAAACGTTTAAAGTGTGGCATTAATGAAGAATATTGAAGATTAAGAAAACGTACTTCAACTTAATCACAACAAGGAAGAGTTTGTAGACGCCTAAAATTAAATACTGCAGATATATCATCCAGGTACTGAAGTATCGCCTTGCAGATCTTCATGAAGGGTAAAGCAGATAACAAAAGGGTGTTTGTGTAGAAACGAAGTCTGAAATTGTTGGAAAAGGATGGAAAGACTATTGGGACCTAATATTATAAGTATCAAGGAGAATTTAGTATCGTTCGCAAAGTTTAAAGAAAAATCGTCCCTCATCCTAAAAAAATAAAGATGTTCATATTATTTTTTGTAAGATATGAACTTTTTCTGATAGAAAATTGTCAAATCTCAGACAAATCTAAAGTTATTTACTTTTTTGGGTTAGTTAAGAGACAAGTAAAGTACATCAAAGAAGTTCGAGAACTCTTAAATTGAAAATAAACACTAAAAATGAATGCCAGACGATGTATACACCTCTGTTCTATATTTAAGGTAGCAAAAACTAATAAGTTAATAACTTAAAGTCATTAAATTGATCCTGAAAAGGCTTTGGATGTTATTATTGTTAGATTTGATAAAGATTTAGAAAGTTGCAGGAGTGGTGTGGTATGTTGTAAAACTCACTCTCACCAGTGTCATAAAATTCGTAAAATATATATATATTTTTAGGTTAACCTAGCCCTTTACATAGCTCAGATGTCTTTGGCACGACTTAACCAATCCGTTACGGCGGCTTGAAAACAACCGCATCGTCCGAAGGGGGTATATTTATAATGGAAAATAGACCCCAAGCATTTCAAGTCAAAATAATGTTGTTTTTTTTAAATAGATTATTCTAAGAATAAAAATAGTTCAAAATTAGGCCGACATTTTGGATTTTTCTACTAATTAATATGACGCGCTCACCCGAAGATGTCCCGCCACAGACTGAGGACACGCCGTCTGCTGAAGATTTTTATTATCTTTAAACAACATCTTTAAGAGTATGAATTTGAAGACGAATAATTAAAAATATTTTTTTATGGAAAATTATTTGATTCAGTGAACAAAAAATATGTATTATATTTTAATTAATAATTCATTGAATTATTTTTTGTTTCGAGCCGCCTCTGCGTGTGTAAATTATATAAGAAAAATGATTATCTTTACAGGAGCAGTATTATCAGTGGCGGTCCAGTCAGTTGGAACTGCACGACTGTTTGAATGGTAGTGATTTTCAGTGTCCGTCTTGTACTTTGTTGATTAAGTATCAATGTCAATGTCTCGAGATAATGTGCTTGTTGTTTATGAAAAAAATGTATTTTAAATATATATGGTGCATATGCCGTGAAATTTCAAATAGAAAAAATGGCGGATGTGACATTTAGGCTGATTGCGAATTTTTATCATTAACGATTCAACTGTGAATTTAAATTAAATCTAATTTAAAATAACAAGAGAAACAATGTGCGTTTCTTTTGTTCATTTTTAACATATGGTTTTTTATTCATATTTAATTTATTGAAAGCACAATCCCATTCGTAAAAATGATTAAATATTATATAATTTAATTCGTATATGTATATTTTTACAGTGCAAAATATTTTAGTATTAATTTGATATTTAACACGGATTTGAGATGTTCTTCACATCACAAAAAACATTAACAATATTCTTAGGTTTGTATACAAACAATCAATAATAATTGCGATTAAATTATCATACTCGATTTCTTTGAATTGAATATTCATTGTAGTTTGGTTTGATATCGTTTATTCTTCGACTGTGTTATTTCCGGAGGCCGGGGAATATGTATACTCCTTCCGTGCCAAAGTTTCTACTGGTTGTGTTTTGCCAAAACACTTGAGTTCTACGCATGGCCTGAAATTTTCATTTAAAATCCAACACGAGGATGCTGAATCAAATAAATATTTCTTCATGCTACATGAACAACAGGTGATTATAAATTTATACACCAATTGTATATGTTATAACTAAAAATATCTGCACAATTTTTACAGCATACGATTTATAATACCGATTCAGCGCAAGATGCTGAAGGAATATTTAAGACTACCAGCTCTGAAGTATCAGACGAATTAACGCGACCATTTATAGCGACTTATCGGAACGATGGCACTATTGAATACCTAAATTTCACAGAAGGGGAACCACTTTGGTCCATGAATATGAAACGTGCCATTGCTGCCAGCTTGCAGATGCAATCTGTTGGCAGACCATTGCCTGGTGCATTCAAGCTAAACGAAGTAACGAATAAACCGATTAATAAAAAATAATATTTTTCTTAATTCCGCTTAATAAAACTATATTTTTAATATAAGCCATGCCTTCATGGCGTGTGCGTCGTAGAATATAGTTCATCAGACGGCAAAGAAATAAGAAAATCTAACAATGTACCGACGTTACAACCATCGCCTACCCATGATCTGTGGATGTCGGTGATGCCCAACATTTGCACCAAAGATACCAAGGTGCTATTAAATCATTTGCTATTAAATCAAATAATACTCACAATGAACTAAATAATGATATTATTTAGAACCCACTCATCGGTGATGTTGATAGATGGTATACCATGGATGATAATGGCCTCGTGAAAATGATATCCAAGGGAAATATTCAGGTGCACTATCACAATCATATATTTCAATCGATAACACAGTAAGTCGCATCTTAAAAAAAAATATTAATACAAACAGTCATGGACAGAAAAAATATTACAAGACGCTCATTCACGTATATTTGGTAGGGTTGATATGTTTTTCTTTTTTTTTATATTAGGTTTAGTTTTTGGGTTCAGTTTTAGTCCAAATACGTTAAGTGTTACATGCAGGGCTGTGGAGTCGTTAAAAAAAACACGACTCCGACTCCGACTCCACGACTCCGACTTCACAACTCCGACTCCGACTCAAAAAAGTTCAATTTTATCAGGTTGTTTTCCTGCCTCTGCATATAGTAAATTCTTTCATGTTATAGTCATAAAAATAAAACAAGATCAAACTTTAATTATTTGCGTTTATTCTTAAAATTAGCATTGATTCTATTGAACGATTCTGGCTCTGCAATTCACGCCTGTAAAGTTTAAATATTCGTGCACAATACACATTATAATAATTATTATAAAAAAAAAAAACTTATTTTAATGAAAAAGGAGTCGGAGTCGCTCGTTTTTCACGACTCCGACTCCGACTCCGACTCCACAGCCCTGGCTACATGTTAAGGATGCTGTCCAAGGCTTCGAACCGTTATATTTTCTTGATTTTGTTCCGGTTCAATTAAAAAAAAACTAACAGGTTTTTTATGAGCATTTTTCAGTGTTTTTATTATGGCTTTGAATCGTAAGTATTAGTAAACTAAAAAAAATATTTTTATGTCGGAACGAAACCCCGGAGTTGAACCGAAAAGAAATAACGGCTTATTATATATGTTAAATAAAAATAATTTAAACAATTATCACTGGGAGCTGAACTGAAAACTGAAAAACAATTATTTTTACGGAATAAAAACTGGAACCGAATTGATATTTTTTTTAAATTAAGCTGGAACGAAAACCTAATCGGAATATAACGGTTCAAAGCCCTGATTAAGGCCCTCCGCTCACAAATCGACAAGTCTTTCGTGCATATATGGTAAATTATTAAAAAAATATACGGAAAATTTGAAGGAATTTATCACGGAGATGTGGGATATCAAAATAACTCAAGAATTAAAATCTAATTATTGGTGAAAGATCGTCTTGTAAACCTTTTTATGTCCAAGGCTTTAAATATTGATTTTTATAATAAGTTTATTTTATCAGCATTGAGATGGAGAGGACACGTATATCAAAATCTTACACCAACATAGAATTTGTATATCCAATACAAACCGAAGTAAGTTATCAACCACCAGATAGACACGAGCCAACCGGAGGAAGATCGCCTCAAAACCCTTCCAGTCAATTGGAGCAGTTATGGAATACTTTAGGAAGAATTGCAGACGGTTTAGAACAAGCCGGTCTCACGAAAACATTTCTCAGAGACAAATTACCACTGCGTTTGCAAGAGTACGTTGTATACATATTCATAGTTCTATAACATCTAATGAATAAAATTGATCTTATTTTTAGTATAATAGCCACACTATCGTATGACACGTTGAAGAAAGCCCACGAAGAGCTGGAATTGGGGACAAGTTACAAATGGGAAACGATGAAGAACATATTCATGGAAGTATTACCGCAAGCCAAGTCCAAATCATCAGTATTACTAATCCGCGATCTGATTGTCGATAAGAAGATCGGCGACGATAGTACAGTGTTGCAATTGTTGAGAAAAATGCCATTCAACGTAGCGGATCTTTCAGAAGTATTATTATGTGATTTAAAATTTGGAATATTGGCTTAAAGCTTTATTTTAATGTCTGACATAATTATTCCAGAATTTGCTTGTCGAATTAGAGCCGTTGTTGAAACTGAATCAGGACCATAGCAGAGATGTGCGCCATGCTGCAATACTATCATTTTCAACCCTCGTCTTCAAAACCTTCATTGCTGGTGCTTGCACGTCGGATGCGTTCGAAGATTATGTCCAAACATACTTTTCAAGATTCACTGGTATTAATTTTTTTATTATTCATTTGAAGAATCGTGCATTGTTTGTCCCTGATTAGATTAAAGAACTAGATTTTAAACCATGTGATTTATTCATTTTTGAATTTCAGAAAGCCCCGATTATGTAGATCGCTTGGTTTGGTTATCGGGACTGTCCAATCTTCAGTTGGAGCATGTAACAACGTATTTAGCACCAGTGATTTCTGGCACTCTTGGTCACTCGTCCAATGAACGATTCCTTGCCGTCTGGGCCACGATGCCAATAGCTCATCTTTACTCAACAGAAGTACATAAAGATACATAATTAGATTAAAGATAACATTTTCTACTAATATGCACTTTTTGATAAAAATAGGTCCACAATACATATTGGCCCATATTACACAATAGTGCAGAACCTCTCGAAATGAGAGTAGCTGCTATCATAATGCTAATATTGGCCGAACCAACGTCTCATCGATTGCTATCGCTTCATTGGTATATTGTGTCTCAGGACAATCATCATCTTAGCAACTTCTTCTATACAACGATAAAAAGTTTGGAGCAAACCACGTTTGATTGCTACAAGCATCTGTGAGTAGTTTCTAATTTTTTTTTATTAAAATTACAATAATGTTGAATGCATTTTCAGAGCAAAACTGGCATCGTATCTTGGTAAAACCATAAAACGTCCCGTGGATCAAACTCAGTCGTGGGGCACTGGAAACTATTTGTTGGATATTGCAGATACCTCTCGCGATATGGGCATCATGTTGCAGACATTGTTCATTGCAAACCAGCAAACGGGAATACCGGAGATATTATACTTCACATTGCTCACACACAATGCCGGATTGGTTGTTCAAGACTATGCTGTGAGTGAAGACTTTTTTATGCGGAATTTCGTTCCACAGATCGCTACAATTAGAAGTCGGTTCAGTCATTTTTAAAAACGCATAAAAACATAAATTAAATTGAAGGAAAGTAAGAATACAAAATAAGAGTCGATGCAAAGCAGCATTATTATGCTGTACACATCTTCTTTCGCGCCGTGTCCGCTAAAGGGCGTTGGCGATCTCACGATGGTTTCTTTGTCCTAAACAAGAAGGTGACATCTCCCCCTAACTACTGCCGTACGTTCTTCAGTCAGAAGAACATCCCTGGTCTTCCTGATTCACGTCTTCCTTGAATCTTATTCTGAAGAATGAGATGTAAATGAGTTTTGGTATTTTGATAGTTTTTTGTAATCCCTCATTCCTCATTCATTTGTGGCATCCGCTAAATGTTTGTTTAACTAATACGGAGCATGCATCTCTACAGAATCTACTCCGTACAGAAGGACGTGAGAAGAGTGCTTGTAATTCACTCACTATTCAGACAATACGTTTTTTGCGGTAATTTTTTGATACTGCTTGGGACACGACGTCAATTGGTGCATTTCCACCACAGTTTGTGATACAGTGTCTCTAAGGTTGACAAAATTAGATTTCTCCTAGATTTGGCAGAACTTGATTCCTACTAAGGTTGGCAGAACTAAATTTATCCAAAGGTTGGCAGAATTGGATTTCCCTCGAGGTTGCAAGGGCTTGATGTCTCATGAGGTTGGCAGAATTGGGTTCCTCCTATAGATGGCAGAACTGGATTCCTCCTAAGGTTGGCGGAATTAGATTATTCCCGAGGTTTGACAGAACTGGATTTCGACTGTAGTATTTTAGGGTATATGGTGTAATCATTTAGTATGTAATACCCCATCTAGTAGCTTGATCCAAAATTGTCCCTTTCCAGCTCTTCGCTTTATTATGGCATGTATTTTTGGTATTCTGGCGACTATTGCGACGGCACCTACACGTTTAATATTCATACGCTATACACATTCATTTTTACGCAATTAAAATTTAATAAATTTCGTAATTAACCCTTTCAGTGCGGGGCGCATGACGTACATGCGCATACAAATCGTTGTCCAGGAGTCGCGGCGCGTAACATTAATTTTTATGCGCGATCTTAAAACTTTAGCTTGTCGTACGTATGGCGGGCGGAGTTAAGTGATGGTGTTTGTTTTAAAAATCAGCTAATAAACACAGCTATCAATAAATATACAACATATCACAAGAAATTTATAAGAACCATGTAATATGTAAAAATGAACAGTAACAATTCAAATCTCCGCAGTAGTATCGGTGACGCATCTCGGCTCAGGGGTTGTTAAGGGTGCTCACATTACGTATGAACACATACTGCATTAATGCGGATGTAATGGTATAAAGAAAATTGCATTTCGCATTTTTTCGTTTGATTCGCATTCCTGTTTTTTCTCCTTAATCTCTATTTGAGCAATTGATATTTTGTTCGATTTATTATTACGAAAATAAAGCGAATCGAGTTTATTTTTTTAGTTGAGATGAAAGAATTTATATATCTAATCAACACGTGTGTATAAATCTCTTATAGGCAAATGGTCTAATATAGCGGTAAACGGTGAATACAAATTTACCTCGCCAAAAAAATAATTTGGTCCAAAACGGCGCCCACTCAGATGCAGAATCGTGTTTAGACCCGCCGCATTGAAAGGGTTAAAAAAAATGGTCGGAATCGCTCATTTTTCACGACTCCGACTCCGACTCTGGTCAAAACACCGCGACTCCACGACTCCGACTCCGACTCCGACTCCACAGCCCTGCAACTTACTATCCTAATATAGTTCATGCGTCGACATAAATGCATTTTTTTCCATTAGCCAATATACTTTAAATGTAACAGAAGTATGGAGCATATCCGTGATTTTCTGCGATAATTATTCAATGGTTAACCGAGGATAAGACAATCAATGCCATCCAATTAATCAACCAATTAGATGGATTACTCAAATTCTATTGCCCGATTTAAATCTTTTTAAGACAAAATTGAAATCTGCTAACATTTGATCATAAATTTGATAATGGCTGCAGTGACCTTGCTGGCGTTCATGTAGAGATAAAAATAGCAGCATACGATGTCTGAAGCGTTCCTCTTAGGAACAAACATGTACATACTTAAATGTATTGAATGATTTCATCGACGTATACGACGGAAAACGAAATTTTCATGAAAAATTATAATCGTATGAAACATATCCTTCTTATAGATTTACCTGAAACTACAAGGAGTGGTAAGCAATTTCCTCGGAAAACTGCGCAGCATGAATGCGGATTCTGTGAAGATACCAGACTTGGTCGATGCTCTGCGTCGTCTCAAAATTCAGCCACATCCTGTTCAGCCGATCCATGTTGAAATTTTAATAAAATACCAGGGAAAAGTGATATATGGATCGCACATTAACCAAACAACTTTTAATAAATGGACAGAAGGAGACTGTAATAATGATTGTTTATTAATATTTACTATAATATATTTTATTAATATGATTAAATCTTACAGTAAAGAAAACAATCGATAATATTCTACAAGCTGAAAGCCATATCAATCAACAACTTCTTGTTTATCCGACTATACTTAAAAGCACATTGCCATCGGAATTGGGTTAATGCTGCAATTAATCATATATGTTAATCATAACAAGTACACAATTAATATAAATACTATATTTTTTCAGGTATACCAATTATTACGGATACAATTTTATCGTCATTAACCTCGATCCGAGGTAATCTTACATTCTTTGTGAAAGACGATGAATTGGCTAGAAGAAATGATGTGCACTTAAGGTATCCTTATCGTCTGTAAAGATATATATATATATATAAAATCAATTGTCTAATCATCCTTTTTTCCGTAATAAGAACATCTACTTTAGCTCTGATAAGTCTTGCTTCGTATAATCCAATTGCCGACACGCATCATTTAGCTGAAGTTGCGCAAGTTTCAGACGCATATTTTCCAGCAAATTTCACAATAGCAGTATCTATTAATAAACAGACATTGAGGTAAGAAATCCGTATAATATATCGTAGAATATGTGAACTGACCTCTTTTATTCTTGGGAACATTATTATTACCCCCAAATATTTTTTACTATTATCTATAGAGGTTAAACTTTTACTATCCGACTTTTTTACGCATAACATAACATGAATTTGTATGAGCTTTATATATTTTTGCGCGGTTTTCATCTATGCACTTAGAACGTATCTACCGCGTAAATCGAAGGATAAATGTATGCAGAGGCGTGCCGTCCATATGGCCAGAATGTGCGGCGCACACAGGCGCCAGAAAAATAGGCGCGCTAAAAGGAAAAAAAATATAAATATAAAATAATAGTTTAGTAAAGAAAATTACATTGCTTTAAATCGACATTAATTATATACAGTCAACCCTCCTATAGCGTTCACTTCTAAAGCGTTTTTTTCTATAACCGTTTGCGGCGGCTTTTTGTATAGCGTTCCCTCCTATAACGTTCGTTTTACAAAACGCAATATTTTTAAGGTTAAATCAAAATTTTCGTAAATATATTATTAATGGGCATTTTAAATACGTACGTGCACTTAGAAAATATTTGTGAGCAGCTGTTTGCCCCTTTACCTCGATAGACGTGTTCTGTTCATTTTTTGGTGAATCACCGTCGAAAAACGTTCCAGGGATATTCACGATACTGTAAGAAAATAATTTTCTACTTGTTTAGTCGCGGTACAAATTATGATTGAAGTAAATTGATGCATATGATTTTTAAGGCATTATGATTTATTTGCTTCAATTCGCAAAGAAGTTAAAAAGAACCTAACCCCAAATTTTGTATGGGTGCCTAACTTTCTAAAGCGTATTTTTTCTATAGCGTGGTCCCTATCTGAACGTTATTGAAGGGTTGACTGTATATTACATATCAGTCATTACCCGTAGGTCGTTTTTTAAAGCATACTAGACGTTAAGGGGCGACAATTAAAGTTCTGCACACAGGCGCCGGGCATTTTCGGCGCGCTACTGGGTTTATAAAAACAATATATTGTTTTTTTAAAAATCAAAAGCATAACGTAATTCTTTCGAATGGAATTTTTGGAATTGGAATTATTTTACAAAATAACTTATTGAAAGGGTCTTTGGAATTTTTTGGTTTCTATTCCTTGGGATTTGGCCCAAATAACCGACTGTCCCAATTAAGTGGAGTCGACCGTATATCTAGACATGACAAGGCACAAGAGTTAACTTCGGGGTTTTCCGGATTTTCTACGGTATTTTTCAAAAGGTTAGCCATTACTGTGTTAGAGCACTTTTATGATGTGATTGTAACAAAAAGATTAGCGTTCACTGAGCGCGAACACCCGTTTATGAATAGATCCCTTTTTTATTCGTTTCTATGGGGATAACAGTCCATGTGTTTTTTTATACTTACAGATATTTAAAGTTGAATATATATGGATAATAAAGAAAAATATTTGGATGTAATAACATATAGTTTAGTACTAAAATCTGTCAATTTGACTGTCGTAATTGCTCAATAATTGATGTAATTAACATTTAAAATCTACAGAACAACATGGTTAAACCCTGGAAGTGAACAATCTCCCAGATTTGTTGGAAATTCAGGCGCAAGAGTGGCAATGGCTTTTAATAAAGACATCAATTTAAGCGACTTCTGTCCATCATGCCAAGGAGAAATGATGACTAGCGGAGATATACTAATCATGGTAATACTTACGATTAAAAGAATACATCATTTTATATAAATTATAACTCTAGATAATATTATTTGCAGTCGTCGTTCTCAGGAATGGACTTGGAATGCACAGATCCGGCCACACTATCCGAAATAGTTTGGCAAATTATTACATCCCATAAATCTAATGCCAAGTAAATACCAAATCTTTATTTATTAACATTTAAACAATTGATATAATGCCATTATTTTACAGCGTTCTTCCTTTGGCTAAGCCATGGCTTGTACTTTTGCACGGTTTAATCTTAGGAGCGATACCAGCGAAAGGACCTTGTCAATTGGCAATAACATCGTCGAATTATGTTCAATTTCCACAAAGAACCGACACGGAAATAGAATTGTTATCTAATATGGATGAGCCTGATAGGCATTTATTTAAAGTATCCTTCTATCGGACTGACGAAAAAACTAATAAGATACTGTCAATTTTAAATACCACTACTAGTGTACAATTTATTGATGGCATTAAGGTATCATTTAAAGCGGTCGATGCAGAACATCAGAAGGTAAGCATTGTTAACCATTGTTAACCATTGTTAACCATTGTTAAGCATGACCGAGCCGATGGGGTCTATTGGAGACTCCAAGCTTTTGATTTTTCTCGAATAACTCTTTTAATATAAATCCTAAATGTCACAAACGTCATGAATATGATCGGAATTAACCAGAGATTTTAGTTTGTCTTCGTCAAAATCTGGCAGCCATCGTCCACTTCTAGGAAAGTCCTTTAGGCTCCCATTACCGATTGAACTTTCGACATCAAAATTGACATCTGTTGACTTATAAATTCTCCATAAATTTTGTTAATGGCTTCCATAGTTTTGATTGCATATAGTACTAACAGCAAGCAGTGGCGCTTTTTTTGTCCATTTAGGGCTTAGAGATTTCTACCCTTAACCGATCCGTCACGGCGGCTCGAAACCAACGGCGTCACGCGATGGGGTCTATTTACTATGAAAATATACCCCAAGCATTTCAAGTCAAGATATTGATGAATTCTTCAACAATATCTGACTTAAATTGCTAAAAAAAATGGGTTACACATGATATGCATCATAATTTGGTTGATATTTTGGATTTTTTTTACGAATCGATATGACGCGTATGTGACGCGCAAACTCAGCGACATCCCGCCGTAGACTGAGGCATGCCCCCGTCTTCGAGTTCGCGCCACACGTGTTTCACTCGCATCGGATGCGAGCGGGAAAAACATAACAACAGTATTTGCTTCTGTTCTGCTCGCATACGATACGATGTATCAAATGCAAGTGACACGTGGTGCGAGAGCTCAGTCGGCGGCGAGGGCTCAGTATGTATTCTGTTTATTGTCGAATAGGCGTGTTATTTACGCGTCATATTTATTAGTTAAAAAATTCAAAATATCGGAAAAATTATGAAGCATATAATAAATAACTATTTTATTCTTAGATTGTTTTTTTTTAAATGTTAAGATATTGATGAAGAATTCTTCAATATCTCTGATAGACCCCCTTCGGACAATTCGATTGTTTACGAGCCGCCGTGACGGATCTGTTAATTTCGATGGAATGCCGATTTCGAAATAAATAATAATTATTATGGTGCAGATTTGCTTAGAAGCTGAAGAAAAATATGAGAAGGATAACGAACTTCAAGAATTAAAAACGATAGATAATCTAATTACGACGAGTCTTGCTGTGGCTTTTGGAAAATCAGAAAATAAATGTCCAACAGATGGCACTCTGATCAAATTAAATTTAAATCCAGATTATACAAACAAATCTGTCGAATCATACAACCTGCAATTGCAAGTGATGAATGTAAGGGTTGTTTTACTGATATGCTGAAAAAATTAAATAAATCATTATTTATATAAAATATTTCCAGGTACCAGAGTTTACTAGATCGATGTTTAACAAGTATTCCAATGTGATTGATATCATAGGAGCTAATCCAACTATTTTTTCATTGGATATGATTAAGCTTTTAGCTAGAGAGCTTTCACAAACCAACGCTGCAATCAATGCAAGTGTAATCGTTGCAGGCGACAATGCAAGAATTCAGTTTAATACTGAAAACGACACCGCATCAGATCATTGGAATATAAATGATAATCTCCGATTTTTAAATCCCAAAGGACATCGTCAATTTTTTAAAGACATCGGTTTCACAAGTAAGTAATATGTATAATTAATATATCAATCGAAAATTATATTTTTAAAATATCGTTCATTTTAGAGGAGTGCTCGATAAAACAAGAAAATATCAAAGATGTCAATAAGAAAATGGTCGATCTCACGTCTGCTAAAGATTGTGAATTGCTCGCAATAGCGGACTGTACGACCTCGCCAAAATTTGCAGTCGTAAAATTGCCATCGCCTAATGGATTAGCGCTTAAATTTTACACCGGAGGTATGCAAAATGATTCCCTGATATATTATTACAACTCGTATATACATAAAATATTTTATTCGCTAGGTAACTTTGTTGAGATACAGCCTACGGTTGCGGGAGATCTGAAAGTAACAGTGAACGATCAACAAGTCGTATGGCAGCCATCGTATAAATTTCCGAAAAATGAAAAGTTTTACGACTTCATGTACATAATTACTGTCGAATTTTAATAAATACAGCTGTATTAAATAATATTAATAAACGTTACTATTTTTAGAATAACTGGATCGGGCGATAAGCTGAAAATTGAGAGCCAAATTACATCTGTGACCCTGAAATATCGAACAAAGGAAGCCATCATTTCGTTTCCTACGACTCATCTTTCGTTATCGTGCGGCGCTTGCATAGCAGCTGAAACTTTATTTACTAAGTGTTAATATTATAATAATATACTCAAACGAAATTGTATTAACAATAAGTCTTTTTTTCTATTTAATTTATATTAATTTAAATATAGATCTCCAAAAATAATAAGAATTTGCATTTTTTACATATTTATTTTATTGTTGACCGTTGAAAAGGTTTCACGTATTTTGGTGTGCTCGGTTGTTTACTTGTGAAAAAAATGACAAATGGGAAAGAATTTTTGGCCAAAATATCACCGATTTGATGCCTCAGTCTCCGTAATTGTCGGACTTCACTTCTTCCTATTATCTGAGACAGTGGCGGATTGAGCACTTGAAAGGCGCAATTTAATTTTGAGCTAAATATTTTCACTACCCCTACACCCTAAAATAATACACTTGAAATACAGTTCTGCCAACCTCGGGAATAATCTAATTCCGCCAATCTTAGAAGGAATCCAGTTCTCTCAACCTCAGGTGAAATCTAATTCTGTCAATTTTAGAAGCAATCCAATCCTGCCAACCTCAAGAGAAATTCAGTTCTGAAATCTTTCTGAATGCTTTTTGTAAAGCGGCGACACTTACTCATCGCTTTCATGAGACATTAACCGTTTAGACGCCACGGCGTGCAGGCACGCGAAGCCGGCTAACCAACAGCGCCACGGCAAACGCTATTACGAATTTATTTATGAATAAATATAATATTTTTAAATGAAAATTAATGCAGAAACATCATTTGAAGGCAATGTGATTGTTAGAATGTTGATATGTTTAGCTGTTTCATTTTATTTGAAGTTTATACGGCGTACGGTAAAAATCCATATAATTGGCTTGGCGATTAAAGAGTTAATTGTGTTGTGACTTAAGTATATTCTGCCACAAATTTATCCATGACCACCTTTGCCTCAGTGCTCCACTACACTACACTACACCCTAAAATGTGCATTTTAGGCGCATTTTTTAAAAAAAAATCAGGGGCCCTCTGAGGGCCTAGGCGAGGGCCCCGATGCATCAGATCGTTTTGTCTTAAGGTAGTTATGCGCCGGATTACATGGATATATGAACGCTAGGGTAGCTACCCGAAAAACATGTCAAAAAAAATTATTCATTTGTCAATTTAATTTAGGGAATACTGCTAAATTAATAATTATTATTGTTTTTGAAATTGTATTAAAAAACAAAATATTTAAATAATAAACAAAATCGTTTTAAAACCTGAACTTTGAGGAAAAGAACTTTTTTTAAAAAACCGCCACTGATCTAAGAGGAAAAGAATATGATAAGACGACATTTCGCTTACATCGAGGATATAAAGACAGAATTGTTGGAGGCCATATCGAAAATTGTATTCCACAAGTCTCTCGACCGAAAAGATTACAAATGAATAATGATTTTTTGAGAAAAAAAATCGGAAATACATATTTTTTATATTAAATTTAATATTCTCGGTTTAATCCCCATTCATTTTGAAGACTGTATATTGTGTCGCTATAATATCAGTATTATCTAAGTAGATGAGAAGTTGAATTATTTAATATCAAACCGTTTTTCTACAAAAAATGCCTCTTCATAGAGATACTTCTTTCGTAGTTTAGATATTAACTGACCTAAATTATAGATTCTTAATAAAATCTATTTTCCAAGAATCGAAATGTAAATTTGAATCAATGAATTTATTATTTGAATATCAAATTGTCACAGATTGAGGATCTGCGGTCGACGGCGTCCATCTTGCATTCGCTGCCAGTTGCTGTCGACCGCTTTCTTGTCGGCGAGCGGGGCGGAGCCCGGCCGGCGGAGCCGCGGCAGGTGCGGGGTGAGGGCGAGGGCGGAGGGCGAGCGGGGGGGAAGACGCGCCCGCGGCGGGTCCGGCAGCCCAGCGCTGACAGTTGCGCCGCCTGTACTGTCAACAAAACCCGCCGATAAGCAAACGTCAAATTGTTTTCCGATATTCATTTGTTTTTTTTTTTGCAAACAATTTTATTTATCAATGAAAACTTACAAATTTCTTATCCGGACTAAAAACAAACAATACCGTATTTAAACCGAGGCCTATTGCAGCAATGCTCGATCATAAACTAGTGAAAAAATAATACACATCACCTTACAAGTTAACCTAACAAATGCAATCGAAATATAATTGAATATTATTTATTTCAGATGTCTCAATTGTCGTCGAAAATGCTTAACAAATCATAAAATAAATATTCATCATTGAAGCTAGATACAACCAGCAAACATGGATATCGACTATGGTGAAAATAAGATGGACGTAAAAGAATTATTGAAAAATTTTATAGTAAAGGAAGAATTATCTTCCGACGATGATCTAAGTATAGCAGTATTGAAAAGGATTAAAAACACAAATACGAAAGTAGAAAATGAATTATCGAATGATCAAAGTGATTCTGAAGCTGACTCGCACAAAAAAGTGAAAAAGAAAAAGGGTCCAAAAAAAAGAGGACGACCTAAGAAAAATGATTCAGATGATTTATCTGAAAAGGTCATCGACAAAGACGACGATGGCGAAATACATTTTGAAATTATTACGGCAAACGACCTGGATATCAATATTTCAAAAGAAAAAAAGAAGCCAAAGAAGAAAAGGAAAGTATGCGACGTCGAAAATAAAAATTTAGGTGCTGGAAATTGGCCGTGCGACTATTGCGATAAAGTTTACACGCAAAAAAATGCGTTAAAACTGCACGTCAGATTGCACACGGGAGAGGATTTGTTCCCGTGCATGTGCTGCGAAAAGAAGTTTTCCGTTCAAAGCAAATTGATTTCTCATCTCAAAGTGCACACCGGCGAGCGCCCATTTCCTTGCGATTATTGTGACAAACGTTTCGCAGATCGCAGCACTCTGATAAAGCACGTCAGAATTCACACCGGCGAATATCTATTCTGCTGTCAATATTGCGGAAAGAGATTCATACAGAAATCGGGCTATCAAGCGCATCTTAAAATCCACACCGGTGTCGATTTGTTTCCGTGCGAATTTTGCGGAAAAAAATTCAATCGAAAATCCACGCTCGTATCTCACATTAAAGTCCACACCGGCGATAAATTATTGAATTGTACCGTGTGTAGCAAAGTCTTCACCGTCCAAAGTAAACTGATATCACATCTGAAGACGCATACGGGCGAAAAACCATTTCAGTGCGATATATGTGAAAGACGATATACGGAAAAGCATACTCTAGTTAGTCATTACAGATTGCATTTAGAAGGTAACCATACAACGTGCGTATATTTAATGCATTTAATTTTTAAATATTTATATTTAACGATTTTCAGGTAAACCTTATGCTTGCGAAATTTGCGCCAAAAAATTTAGCAAAAAAGTATCGTTGGATCGTCATATCTTGATCCACAGCGGGGAAAGACCCTTCGCTTGCGAGGTGTGCGGGAAAAAATTCACTCAGAAAAGCCAAATGTTAGCGCACGGCAAAATACATACCGGAGAAAAGCCATTCTTGTGTGATTTTTGCGGAAAAGCTTTTCAGCGTAAAGACGCTTTGATCGCTCATAGAAAAATTCACACGTTGAGCAGCCTAATCAATGCCGACGATTCAGAGTTCGACAAATCTGAAATAAAACCTTTGTTATGCGGATTAGACGGTCGACCGATTTGTCCGCCAGTTGTAAATAAAGAATGCGATAATGTAAACAGAAGTAACAATACCAATAATTTATCCTATCCGAATAATAGCGGCAACAATGAATGTTCTCTCTATCAAGAAACGAATACTGTATGCGAATATTTAGTTTATATTGATCCAAATAAATTGTTTTTAATTACGATTATGTTGCATTTTAGATTTCTAAACCTCAGCCCGTCAAGACGCTTTCGAGTTGCGACGTAGAGAAAGAATTGTTCGGTTTAGAAAAGGAATCGTTTAGCGTAGAAATAGATTCCGATGCTGCCGATTGCGAAGATTACGTTCCGGCAAACAACGCCGCATCGGATTCATCGTCCGATTCTTCGGATTCAACTTCATCTTCGTCGTCGAGTGATAATTCGTCGGATTCGTCGGATTCCTCCGATGATGAAATTCCATTTAAAAGCAAAAAGAAATCAAAACCTTCCAAAATTAAAGCCGAAAAACAGAAAAATGCAGACGTTAATCTAAAAGTGGAAAAACAAGACGTCTCAATTGACGAACCTAATAAACTAAAACCTAGAATCAAGGGGGATAGGTCAGTTTTATAACTTCATCATATTTTTTTCGTTTATTCCATTTTCTGTCGTATTAATAATCGTACAATTTTTTCCACAGATTTCCATGTTTTATATGCGGTAAAAAATATGCTAAGAAAAGCGGACTGTCCATGCATTTAAGATTGCATACGGGCGAAAATCTCGTACCCTGCAATCAATGTCCGAAAGTGTTTGCAGCACCGAGTAAATATCTTTCGCACATCAAAACGCATACCGGTGAAAGACCGCACGCATGCGACATATGTGATAAAAGATTCACAGAACGACACTCGTTGTTGACACACTACAGGATACATATCGGAGATAAACCGTACGAGTGTCCGACTTGTCAAAAAAAGTAATTAATTTTATTTTTCATAAAAAACAATGCATGATTGGCATTACAGATAAACTCAGGTCGCCAATCACGCATAAAAATATATAAATCAAATGTAACAACAAAAAGAAAAAAGCAAGAGAAAATAACCTATAGATAAATGTTGATAAATATGCTAGGATAATAAAAAAAAAATTGGGAAAAAAAGGGGCACGAATGCCTCACGGTACTCTGGCTCGGCGGTCCATTTCCACGCTTTGTGGACGGAGTGCTTCCCTGTTACTATAGAAATAAAATTGAATAATTTATTGACGATTAACGAAATTTTTTTGTTTATATTTTATTTTGTTTTCAGGTTTACCAAGAAAATTTCACTAGATCGACACGTTTTAATCCACTCGGGAGAAAGACCGTTCCAATGCGATCTCTGCGAAAAACGATTCACACAAAAAAGTCAAATGGTGACACATCAACGGACGCATACTGGCGAGAGGCCGTTCTTGTGCAATTATTGTGGCAAAAAATTTAATAGAAAAGATGCTTTACAAACACATAGTAAAATACATACGCTTAAGCACTTACTAGCAGACGAAAAGTTTAGAAGAGGCGGTGGGGCGACCGTAAGGGACAGGCCTTCAATTGTGCAACAAGAAAATGCGTGAATGCAAATATATTTTTTTTTTGTAATATTGCAACAATTTTAGAGTAAGAAATTGTTTACTCAACTCGCTCAATTTAAATGATGAATGATTTTAAATAGATTTGAAAAATTTATTTTTCTGTCAATTTTGTTTCCTGTGATATTTTCATTCTACAAAAAAAAAATATATAAACCTGAGAATTTTTTATGAATTTATTATGCAAATTAAATCGATATTGTATATTGAGCTAACTAATGAGATTTATAATTTTTTTGTGATCTTATTACGTATACATTAGAAATTAAGCGTCAATATAACTGCAAAAAAGCTGGCGTGCGCATTTTTATATAAACTTTAAAAAAACTTCAGCGTCCACGAGTTCAAATAAAGGACAGATTTTTTTTAATAATTGACAAGTCATTTATTTTACCATCTGTTCTTTATATATTATATGTATTACATTATCGACATTAATGTATGGACGAATACATGTATTTATTTAGAATAAACGATTTAATTTCAATTGTGTATATTAATTTTTTTATGAAATTGCTGTATTGTATAAAACGAAGATATCATGTAATGCAATTATTTTTTGGATAAAATAAAACAAAAAACTAGTCATTATTTTTTTTATCTGTATGTAAAATAAAATAAATATTCTTATAATTAGTCGAGATTTATTGTTATTTCCCCACAGTATTCTTTTATAACTAGAATTGAAAATTTAATGTAGCCCTGCCGATGGGATCTATTTGGGAACACAAACATCTCAAATAACTCTTAATATAAATCCTACATATTACATTTTTTTTGTATTTGTTTAAAAAAGTTTATAAAATAAATATTGCAAATTGAACGAGAGATCGAACTTTACTTTTGCAATTGCGAATAAAAAATGAAAACAACAATATTCGCTTCTTTTGGCACGGGGGCGATGTTTTTTCTCGCTCGCATCCGGGACTATGTCCCAAGGACGAGTGAAACGTCCTGGTGACACGTTCCGCGAAACATCTAGTCAACGGCGTGTCCTCGATCCGGGACATCGCCGAGTATTGCGCGTCAGTTACGCGTCATATTGTTTAGTAAAAAAAATTCAAAATTCGAAATTATGAAGCATATCATGAATTACTATTTTTATAATTAGAATAATTCATTTTTTAGGATTTTAAGTCAAGATATTAATGAATTTATCAATATCTTGACTTGAAATGCTTGGGGTGTATTTTCTATTATAAATAGACCCCTTTCGGACGACGCGGTTGTTTTGAGCCGTTGCGACGGATCGCTTAAGATCTTCTCTGTCAAATTATATCTGAAAGCAGAATGGATTTGGATCGATCGCGTTATATATTATTTCTAGGTTATTTGTGTGGAAGCAATTAATGTTGCTATTTATCATTCTTAATCATAATTTAAATTAATTGTAATCAATATATTTGAGTCGAATAAAAAATGACATCTGGACAGGTCGGGAGACTGGGGACAATTTTGCTTTATTTGATAAGAATGCCTTATCTGGAGGGGCCGATGCTCGGTTTGTTCCAGATTATTTTATTAATTCGAGACTACTAAGAACGGTCGAAAGGGGCGACCGTCTAAAACGACGAAAATCCGCCTAAGAATAAATATTTTTAATTCAAAAAAGTTTTATAAACATTTTATATAGTTTAATTAAATGCGAATACTCGATTAAATAAAGAAATTTAACGTTTCAGAAAGGGATGGGGTCCATTATATTTAGGTTAAGTTTTAAGTGGACATTGATCGTTTCGTTTTTTTTTATTAGGCGATGAGAAAAACGGTTCAGTTGATTTTGCAGAAATATATATTCACGTTAAAATATAATGAAACGCGGAGGCGCCCGAGGACGGAACATGCGGTCGGGCGCCGAGCGCATTGCGAGTGATGGCAACACTCGATCTAAAAGATTTATGAACGTCGATTTAATTAAATATAATAAACGAACGCAAATCATTGCAAAACAACGAATTTGCCACAGCGGAATATTTAGAATGAGTCGGAATACATCTCTATTTAGGATATCGCTCGATTTGTTTTGACAAGAATTGTAAAAGATTCCAACTAGATTTAAATATTATAAATATTAAAATGTGTTCGTTTCGATAAATCGAGATCTGATCGTCTTCGTTTTTGTTTTTCGCGTGATAACGATTGTTCGGTTGTTGACTTATTTGAATTTGGCGCGACCGGCGCGCGTCGCCGGGAGAATGTGGCGGGCGTGGGCAGGATCAGCGGTTGGCGAGCGTGACGGCAGCTGGCCGGCGGCATGGCGGACGGCGAGAGGGCGAGCGGCGACCTGGCGACGGCGGAGGCGGTAGCGGCGGCGGTGGCGGGGCAGGGCAGGGGTGCTGGGCGATGGCGCTGCCGGAACTACGCGGCGGCGCAGGCCGAGGCGAGGCGCGCGCCCGCCGGCCGCAGCGCCTCAGCGGCAGCGGGGCCGGAGCGGCGGGGGGGGCCGCCGGGCCCGCGCTGGCGGCGGCTCGCAGCTGGAAAAACAGTCGTCGCCCCCGCAACGGGCACGGCCGCGGCCTGCCCAAGAAAGGTTAGCTTGTTTGACAACACGGCCCGTAAACAAACCTTTGTTGACAAATATCGAAAGCGATTATGTCATCTCGGCGCGTTTCGCTCTGTGGCGCGGCGGAGATTTCCCTTTCGCTCGTTCGAAAAACGCGGTCGTCGGCCCGGCCCCGATTAACCTAAAAGGGCCCACGCCAAAATATGCGTCGTTTCGAATCGGCCTATTTTGATCCGAGTCGCCGGCCGGGCCTCGGCTATTCGCGTCGCGCGCAGCGGATCGATGCGGCCCTGGCCTTGGGCCTGCGCCACGTGGTCGCGCCTTGTTTACAAACGCCGCCGGCCTCGATCGAAAGGGAAAACGCCGCCCGCCGCAAATTTTCGCAACGACGCGCGGCGCCGTCGAGCCTTTCTTGTTTAATTGCGACGCACAAAATATTTTTAAAAAAGCAATTTAATAAAAATAATAAATATAAACCTTATATCGAATTTTATGTCGAAAAGTATCAAAAATCTAAATAAAAAGCCGACCCTATTGAATCATAATTTAAACCAATCAAAAAATAATATCATTCTTTTATTTATGAAATTAAAAAAAAAAACAAAAGAAATGAGACTATTTTAAACGGCTATTTGCAGGATAATTTATTTTCATTCGCCTTCATGTTATGCTGTAAAAAGTTTTTCGCGTCATTTTTCTAAAGAAATCGCTCAAGTTATCGAAGAAAAATTCTCAACCTTTTCCACTCTGTGGGCTACACGTATTGGCCCAAAAGATTTTTTGAATTTGATATCGGATCAAACCCTATAGATGATTCTTATTCATTTTACCAATGAAAATCCTTTTTTTTATATGTTCATAAAATACAATTAATGAAAGTAGATCATAAATTCGACCAAAAAATATCCAGATTGGATAGGTATCGTCCATTTTGAGACGACATTTTGCCACATCAGCATAAATAACCCGAAAGAGCGAGAACTCGTTCTTAATCATGGTTTTCAAGGTGACCCTCACCCTATGAAAGCGGAGCCAGCATTGGCTGACATTTTTCAGGCTAAGATCCCCGATAACCATCTTAAACATTAATAAATATTCTAAACAATTTCACAACATGCCAAATGTTGTCTTCTATGACTATCATTTTCATGAGGATATATCAAAGCAACAAATTAATACTCCGAATTTATCTGAACGGAGCCGTCCTCGCTCAGTGGTATCTATACATCCATGAAATTGACTTGTTTTGACATGTTCACCCATCGTCACTAGAAAGCACTTGATAAATGAAACTTTACATAGTCAAAAAACCATTTATAATATTATTAAATCTTAAACTAAAAGTAATAGAATTGTAGTCATTATAATTGTACATTTATTATAATAAATTTTTTAACCACAATCCAATAAATTAATTGGAGTCGCAAATGATATAAATTAATATATTTCGATAGAAAATTCTTTGAATGAAATAATTCTGCAAGGCTGTAGAATAGTTTTACAATTAAAAAACACATATACAATATTTTTCTTATTATTTCCGAGAATTAACGGAGATATGTCCTAACATATTGATGTGATAGTATTTATAGACATAAATATAAATGAAACTGGGACAATGTCAGAGAGACGCATTAATTTAATATATAAGAAAATGTGTATAAAAACAGGTTCTTTAACTATTGAAATTTGTTCATAAAAAGCGTTACCATTCCAATTAACTGAAACGGCGTCTCATTTAGCCATAGGAGATTGCTATGAGTTGCCTTATTTGAAGAATAACAAACAACTGGAGTGAAATCAACTGTATTTACGAACAAACAGAATCGTATATATGAATTTGAAAACCGAGGATTCAATAGCAAGAAAGATGACACGGTTACAAACAATAACATCAAAAATCAAACACATAAGGCAACGGTTTAAGTGATTTGTTTTAAAATCTCATCTCGTATTCAATTCATAATGAATTTTAATCAGTATTAATTCATCAACTTGACAATAATCAAAGATAGATTTACAACAATAAATTCATTATATTCGGTAATGTTTGTTTGTTTTATTGTCTAAATAAGACGCTTACAATTAACAATAATATATCCACCAAGAGTCGTATAATATTTAACAAATTATGCGACAATCGTAACCCTAAACTTCTGACGTTTATGCAAATTCATCCAACTGCGAATATATTTAGTTAACACTGAATTCAAATTGATGCAAATTGTGGCAACAATTGACGACGTCTGTAATTTTTATTATTGAAATTTGCGCCGAGGGACTGAGACCAATCGAAAATATTCATAAATAATTAAATTATAAATTTTATTAGGAGGTGCAGGCGGCAAAGGTGTCTGGGGAAAACTCGGATCCGAATTGCTGGAAGAATATGAGGATTTCAACGATCCGAACTATGACTCGGAGAGTTTTAATAACGGAGACGTCGAGTTGAAAGTAGTCTTCCCCGTTCTTACTAAAGAAGATTTGCAGGTAATTCAAATTTGATCGATTATCATATATTTTGTGCAAAACAATGATTAAAAAATTCTTCTCAATCTAGAAACGATCTGAACCGATTATTTTGGAATATTTTGAAAACGGCGATACAACCGAGGCGCTGGAGAGTTTCTCAGAATTTATATCGCCGAATCTTCGATATATGGTAAGATCGATCGTCATATATATATATATATTTTTTTTATATATATGATTTGTTACTTTCAAATGATTCGATGTTAAATTGACGAGGATTTTATTTTATGACTGTGTCATCTGATTTAAATTTCAGATATGTGAGATTATAATGGAGATGGGTTTGGACCACAAACCTTCCCATCGCGAAATGTGTTCCATCCTCATATCTGATATTTACGGACATTTACTTTCTGAGAGAGATATAGCTCTCGGTGAGTAAAATAACACATTATTTTTTTTGTCAAAAGATAGCGGCGCATGTTATAAAAAAAATTGCAAGCGAAATAACATTCGTAGATTATGTAGATATATTGAGATATGCAAAGTAACGCTGTTTTCCGTCGGCTAAATGTGCACTTTCGTATGTTTGTAGCTTTCGAAAATCTTTTGGGCAATCTCGAGGATATTGTGTTGGATCAACCGGCCGCCAGCGAGATAATGGGTAACTTCATCGCTCGTTGCGTGGCCGACGATTGTTTACCGCCGAGGTTTATCTCGTCGCAGTTGCAAGCGACTAATATCTCTACGGTCGCCAAGTCAGTTTTTCTATTTGTATTTTATTATTTTTCGGCAATATTCGCCATAATAACACGTATATTATTTAATTTTTCAGACAATCCTTGATGAAAGCCAATACGCTATTATCTATGAAGCATGGACTCGTTCGATTGGATACTATTTGGGGTATCGGCGGAGGTTTAAGGTATTATTTAATTTATTATTCGACTATTTTATGCTCAGTCTCGTTCATTGAATAAATTCCGACAGTAAATACAAAATCATTCGGCAATCATTCTTCTTTAAGTCTGATGTTCACAGGACACATGATATCTCACGTTAATGTCGATTTGTGTGGATAACTTGTGTATTATTGGCTGTAGGCCCGTGAAGTCGCTCGTACGTCAGATGGGTATGCTGCTCAAGGAGTACCTAAGCTCGGGCGAAATCCAGGAAGCCCTGAGATGCGTTCGCGATCTCGAAGTGCCCCATTTTCATCATGAACTCGTTTACGAGGTATAATTCGGTAGTAAAAACAAAATCGTCAATCGTTTACCATTTTATTACATTAATCATTGTTTTCAGATCATAGTCCTTGCTTTGGAGGCTGTGAGCAGCTTAGTAGAACAGCAGTTGGTTGAATTACTCGATAAGCTGTGTGAAGCTTGCATCGTGACAACTGATATGGTAGAAAGAGTAAGTCGTTGAGCCGATACTGTATATATACCAGTCAACCCTTCTATAACGGTCAGATAGGGACCACTCTATACAAAAAAACGCTATAGAAAGTTAGGCAACCATACAAAATTTGGGGTTAGGTTCTTTTAATTGTATTTTGCGATTTGAAGCAAATCAAACATTTGACCTATTTTTAAATGACCTTTCATGTGTTTTGTTGGATAACAACAGTTCGTGCCTATGCAAAGGGGGTTATTGACCTAGCATATTTCTTCCAGTTTTTTAATTTGCAACAGATGTGCCAGGGGAGTTCAAAGGGACAGTTAATTATTTTAAAATGCTTTAGCATATGATGAATAAATAATAAAAAGGTAAATATAAATTATGAAACCTTTACGGAAATATGTTTTATTCAGGATACATGGGTTGACTGTATATAGTTATTTTAATGTAGTTTTTAATTATCCGCTTCTTTGTTCAGGGCTTCCTTCGTGTGTTTGACGATATGGCGGACATTGTTCTCGACGTGCCTTTGGCGTACATAACATTAAATCGATTTATCGAACGTTGTGACTCTCGTAAACTGCTCACCGAGCGCATCCACAGTAAAATGCCAACAAGGTATGATATCTTACGATCACAGATCGATAATGCGGTAACAAGTATTGTTTTTATAATTAAAATAAATTTTTCAGGGGCCGCAAGCGCTACGTTTCCGAAGGAGACGGCGGTCATATTAAGGAGCATTCGCTCTCTATAAGAGATTAATCATCGATCATCAGTTAGCACGATTCATCACTACCTTCATTATGATACGACGAGATAACAGTTTTATTAGATGAGCGTAATTATATTTGTACCTGAATTACGCTTGTTTTTACATTTACCATTGCTTTGTTAATATCTATGTAAGATAACCAAATATTGAACTTCGGTGATGATGACTCCACAACTCATGCACGTTGATATCTGAATATCCGAACTTGTCCAACACGTCAAGTTATGCGATACGCCTAAAACTTAAACTTTGCAACGTTATATATATTATATATTTTCTAGAGTAAATCAAACGTATTCCAGCTTCTTCTTCGGATTCGTAATATTTTTATAATGTGATACATTATCGCTAGGTCGTAGAGATGCCTTATACAACACAATTACTTGATGATACTTGTTATAAATATGTATATTTTGCGCAGAGTAATTTAAAATTAAACATTTTTCTACTTACGTTTTTCGTTTATTGAATACATGCCGTTGCATACGGTTCACTAATAGTGTTATTACCATTTGTTCGTACACACGTCGTCTTCGTTCGTGAATTTTAATTGATGCCACTAATAATATAATAACATCGCATTAGAACCATTTCGTAATTCCATTTGCATATTTTCATAGTCATAGATTTTTGTATATTTTTAGAGTTTGGATGGTTTGTTAGAGAAGGGAAAATTTTATAATTATGAATGTTTGCAATTATATAAATTTATATGAAAGGGAACACTTGTTGTGGATTATGGTAGAATTATACACGTATGATGTATTTTTTTCGTACTCTATTTACTAATATTGTACATTTGATTTTGAAAATGTAAAAATATATTTAAAAAGTTATTAAAAATGGTTGTTTTTACATCGTTCTCCTCCCTCTCCATTTTGAGATTAGTATCGGATGATACAGTTTCGCTCCTAAATGTCTTCCGAGTCCTCATCTTCCTTGCATCTTGTAGGCAAGTTATCATCTTTTGAAGATAATCGTGTTGGATCGCGTTTATTAACCCTTTGATAAAAAAAACTAGCAATGTCTAGCTGCAGACTATACTCTCGCAGCATGTGTGATTTGCACGTTTCACTCTCATTCAACTCATTGTACCGGATGTGAGCGAGAAATAACAAGCGAATAATGTGGTTTTCATTTTTTTCTCGCAATTGCACACACTAAAGGACAATGCTTATTTATAATGTTTATTCTTTAGATAAATACAAAAAGTTTGTGACGTTTAGGATTTTTATTAAGAGTTATTCGAGAAAAATCAGAAACTTGGATTCCGAAATAAATCCCACCGGCACGGCTAGGTTAGGTTTATCCTTCCATTTGATATGGAGCCTAGACGTTTGATCGTCTTTTCTATTTCATAATCAGAGTTTGTTCAAAGTCTTCATACATTCTTCATCCTCATATTAAATATTAAACCTTTTCAATTCTACGTTTTCCCCAGATATCTGAATTAAAATTTTCTTACAGTTGTTTTCATCCCACAACTCGTTTTTTTTAATCGACATGATTCTAATTAAACTCAAAGGCATTGAAAAGTGCTAATGATGTGTAAATATTGTATTTTTTATTTCTTTCGTAAAATAACCATGAAAAAAAGTATAAATAACTTAGTAATCTTGACATTGAATGACGCATAAATACAACAGTTTTATAGTTGACGTATATTTCGTTAACATAGCAGTAGAATTTAATAACATTAAAAAAAATCCGACCAATATATTCTAAAGTGAAAGAGGCATTACCCTATGTAAAATAAGTCAAAGATGAGCGACAACTGGATATCCTGGAGAAAAGAATTCTGAGACGAATATTTGGAGCCGCATTTGACGATGGGGAATGGTATATCCTTCCAACCAGGAGATGTACCGACTATACAAGAATATACCGGTCACAGCTGTCGTCAGATCGGCCAGACTCCGGTGCGTCAGTCACATGACTAGGAGTAAGCCGCCGAAAAGGTTTATGGTTAACAAGCTTTCCTGTCTCCAAAGGAAAGGAAGACCAAGGCTGAGGTAGTTGGACTGTGTACAGAGGGACACTGCATCATTGAAATTAACCGGAAGATGGAGCGATGTGGCGGCAGACCAAATAAAATTGAAATGGGGAAATGTAGGGAAAATTAATGTAATCCTTACGTTTGAAACTGAAAGAGTAGGCAGCTGTATGAATATCAATACTACGTTTCTCTAACTCGGAAACTGAAGATGATTGGGATAACGCCCATCAATTTACATATAAAATATGTACTGAATTTTATATAAAAACAAAAGAACAATTATTATTTCAAAATATTCAGTTATTATTATTTCTCAGAATATGGATTATAAATTAAAGATGAATAGCTCCAATCCTGACTTAAAGAGGACCACATCGTCCGAAGGGGATCTTTCACAGACCCCAAGTATTTCAAGTCAAGATATTGATAAATTGACATTTTATTTAAAAATGGATTATTTTAAGAATAAAAATAGATGATATGCTTAATAAATTTGATTGATATTTTGGAATTTTTAACTAATCATTATGGCACGCACACTCGGCGATATCCCACCGCGAATTGAGCTCTCACACCACGTGTCACACGTACCTTTCACTCTCACTCGGCACATCGTACCAGATGCGAGCGAAAAAAAAACATCATGCATATGGCAAAGGACAATGATTATTTATAATATTAATTCTTTAGACTTGGAGTACCCAATATACCCAATTTAAAATTAAAAAATTGTTTTATATAAATCAAGAAATTATATTCGTCAGAATTTTGTGTTGGTGCATTTGTCTCTTGACATATCTTGTCTTTGGTAACGTTGGTAATATTGGATGTTCACTTTATTCATGAATGTCGAAAAGGTTTAACGCGTGCTCTGCAACTTTTTACTCGTGCCTCATCCTCCATATTCGCCGGACATGGCTCCCTTTGAGAAAAAAACCATAGAAGATAGAGCTAGAGTCGTAATCATTGAAGGAACAAAACTCAATACTGAAAATTGCTTCCAAGATTGGAAAAAGCGCTAGCAAAAAGGGACAAAACCAATCTTTATGAATTACATTTCTTTTTTTTATTAAATCTAAGTTACTGAACTTATTAAAGCTTTATATGCAACATTATCTTGTCACTATATATACAATGAACCCGTTTTTACATGCCCAGAATTCACGTTTTCCCACTATTTACGTTCAATTTTTACCATCCCATTTTATTTTAGTACATTAAGTTCCCGCTTTTACGTCTTTATTACCCATAATTTAGTTTTGAAGAATTTATAATTCAAATTCATTTTTAAACATATATAATTGAATGCGCGACGATTAAAATGTTTAAAACAAATATTAGGTAGCAGAAATCTGGTACAAATATTATTAAAATTGGAAGGTCGACAAGATCCCAAAAATTTTAAGGTATCAAATATTTAGGTAGATACAAAATTACATGGGCCTCCACATTAATTTGATGATCTGAATTTATCGATGATATAGTGGACAGTCACATCCACTTAAAACTTACCCGACGAAGAATTATCGAGTGAAGGGGTTAACTTATTCCATCCAATTCCAATCGTACAAGACTAAACTTATCGATTTATAATATCGAAAGAGCTGTACAAAAATATATACCAAACCGAATCACACGATTATAAAATATAATTTTCATTTATTTTTTCTAACCCCAAAACTGTTTCCCTTCTAATTACGTTTTTCTTTTATCAGCCGTGACAAAAATGTAAAAATGGGGTTTCACTGTATGTATATATATATAGATATTATCTGATTTAGATTAACGTCTACATAGTAAACATTTGTTATCGTATCAAGTGATTCTTATTTTATTTATTATGAAGAGATATTTTTCTTTCTTTGGCTCAACTCCAAGATTGTAGCCAGCGTGTGCCTTTGTAATATCGTCATGTTTATCTCTCCGTTGCATAGCGCTATATAAAGATATTCTAATATTATCGTCACCATCAAAATTAAAAATATTAATTCATTTATGCAATTAAAAAATATGGAAAAATAACGTATACCTGCATATTTTCGAAAAAAAACAACATTAATTTACATAATGTTGACGTCTAGAGTCGTAAACAACGGATTAATACGATATATTCATATGAATTTATTCAATATATTCATATACGACTTACTGGATACACTCATATGTTGCATACAGATTATAATTGCAACGATTGATCAAATAAAAACAACCGGCATAGTATCGTGTTGTTGACATCGAGAGCAGATCGCAACACGCTAAGGTTATTGACATAAATACAATCATCGACTCGTCCAACAACAAGTTTTGTATTATTTTAATGTTTGAATCGGAAGGGGTATGGAATATTGGTAAAATTGCAATAAATTTTTCCTTAAAATATATGTATTTATGAAATTCCATACATAATATCATTTATAACTAAGTATAAAAAATATGAAACCAAAATTAACAACGATCGACAATCGCGGCAAGATTCGATAGATATTCATATATATACGTTTTTAATAATAAAAATTGCCAAATAATTATGCGAATTTAATACGAACGGATCGTCGATCGTTTATAATTTTAGTACAATTGTCATATGCACCACAGTTACACATATGTACAATACGTATACATACAATGAACACTCCGTAACGACTTTCTTAACCTAAATCATGAAAATTAAATATAAATTGATGTTCGGGAATCGATGATATTTTTAGACGAATATTTGAAATAACTGAAGAGTAGTATTTATCGACCTTTGATTGTTTATTTACAATTTGTCGTAAGCGTATTGACAATTTCTGTAGCAAAAAATATCAGATTAAATGAATTTGCCGCTCCCGGCCGTTCTCGCCCTAATTAAATCGAGCCAATCACATCGACGACGGAAACGGCAACGAGAATACTTTTATTTTACCGAGTGTTCATTGTACACACAACATTCCAGCGAACTGAAAAATAACAATCACTCAACTCATTAGACTCTCAGTTTATAAAATGCATCAACAAGTTTAAAAAGCTAACCGCGCTCACTATATCCGACATTGACGGCGATTACGTTTCTTCTTTATCTTCCTTTTTCTTTTTTTTCTTCTTTTCTTTTTTAGGTGTCTCGGAATCGCTGACCTTTGCTAAACTATCGTCGCCGTTTTCGACATCTTTTTTCTTTTTCTTCTTCTACTTTTTCTCTGAATCTTCCTCCGTCTTTACGGAATCCGTGGCAATTTCCATGCTTTCGTCGTGACTAAGTTTTCTCTTTCTATTCTCTTCGACGATTTCCGGCTTAACGTCGTTTTCTTTTTTAACATTATTGTAATCTACGTATCCGGTGAGCCATTCGGTAGGCGTATTTTCGTTCGGTTTGCCGTATTGATCTAATTTTCCTTGCTTGATGAGTGTCTTTTTCATAGAGGCTTTCGGACCCAAACCCCACCGACGAGGATACGTGTCTCTCTCCATTATTACCCTCTTTAACTTAGCTACGACGCCGTGATCACAAGATGCTATGGTTGACGTCGTCATAACGGCGATGGCTAGAGCGATTGCTTCACCCTTAGTCGAAACCACAACGATTTCCATGTCCAGCTCGATACCGTCGTCGTATCGAAGCACTCCCGGTAACAAAACTTTAGCTCCATAACAAACGGCGTTGACTGCGCTGTCCTTGATAAATATTCTCTTATGATGAATCAATAGTCCTTCCAAAGGCCTGATGATCCGCCGCAAGTAAGATTCGTCTTTGTGATTTTCGTAAGCCCATTGAGCGTCCAACACGTCGTGCATAGTTACTAAACAATCGTTTTCACCGTGAAAACCGGTGCGAACTCTTCTTAATTCTAACATTTGACCTCCGACACCTGAAAACAAATATAATAAACGTTAATACGATCGACGCATTGATGATGCGAGGCGTATACGATGCGAGACTTACCTAAAATTAAACCGAGATGGACGCACATCGTACGGATGTACGAGCCGCCTTCGCAGCTGACCCAAAAGACGCCAGCGTTCGTGTCCTTGTGGTATTCGAGCAGCGTGCTGTTGTAGACTGTGCGCACGCGAAGCTGTCGCTTGACGGCGGAGATGAGTGGAGGACGCTGGAAAAGCGCGCCACGCAGCTTCTCCAGGCCGCGACGCACGACGTCGTAGGATTCCACGGGCGCGTGGAGGCCGAACACGGCCACGTACTCCTTGCCCGCGTTCTGTTGTGCTTTGACGAGACGCGTGGCTCGGTCGATGCAGACGATGAGACAGCCCGTGACCTTGGGATCGAGAGTTCCCGAGTGGCCCGTGCGGTCCACCTTGAGAATGCGCTTGATCCATGACACTACCTCGTGCGAACTAGGGTTAGAAGGCTTGTCCACGTTTAGGTAGCCGGAGCGAACATAATCGCGCACCGGACGCTGCAGGGGCGAAACGCCGAAAGGCAGCGGAGTGAAGTGGTTGGTGCGCACGTTGAGCCGATCGAAGTTCTTCAGCAGCAGCGGCCAGCACGACGTGTCTAGCGGCGGTTTACGCTCAGACGGCTCCGCTTTGAACTCCACGTTTTTCTGGAACTCGGCATCGACTTCTGTAACTTTGCTCTTACGAGATTTCTTGACTGAAGCGGGCCGCTCCGGCGCGGCGACCTCCATCGCAACACGTGCTGCACGTACGCGAGGTTACTGCACGTGTACGAGAATGCCGCGAGCTTCTTCTTCTTTCTTTTGCGTTGACAACACTAGGGCCATAGACGACGCACCATAGACAAGCAATCGTCTGTAATCATTTTACGATTTAAATCACACTTAATTATGTTTATACACGCTACATATTTTCTAAATAATATCGTGAAAAATAAAACAACATATTGGTTTAATATATAACTTCTTAAAAAGTTAATAATAATTGTATGATTATCTCGAAATTTCACATCTCTTAACAGATTTAATCAAAACCGAATTAAACTTATTAAAAAATAACTAATGATGATCATAAATCATGTATAATTAACAGTTTGTGACTTTAAAAACAGATAAGACATGATGAGGTTAAATGCTCCGCTCTTTTTTTTTAAAAAAAATAACTGGATATATTTTTAGTACAATTAGGTCAAACCAAGAAAATATAAGAATTATCATAGTTTTTATTGCGGAATTAAACAAAAATATTTTTTATTTACATATAAACAAATGAAAATAATTTGTATCAATATATACTAATTTAATAAGCAAAACTCATGGAAAGAGACTAAGACTAGTCTTACTCCCGAAGAGAGACAAACCACTAGAGGACCCATTGTCCCATCGTTGTGCATGCTCAACAGACATTATATATAAAATATTTATTATATATAAAACGTTGCAAAAATACTTAAACAACTTCCTACAAATTACAAAACAAATGAAAGTGGTGTGACAAATGGTTAATAGAAATCAACCGTTTAAAGACACAAGTAATCTTCAAGGAGACCTCATGTAGATCCATAATAAAGAAAATCAATACGAGTAACGCGCTCCTTCGTCCTCTTATAGGCAAAAACAGCGTCTTTTCCTTAAAAATTTAAAAAAATATATACAGCCACCATCCGTTCTTAAATTTTATTCGCTTCTCAGATCTGGGGTTCGACACATCCTACAAATATAAATAAAATTCAGAGGATAATAAATATCACACTACGCACTATTACAAACCCACCTTGGTTTATTCGCAATACAAACAAACGTAAAGATTTTATTAAAAAAATATCCTGAAAACTTAAAAAAAACACGTACATAAAGAGTCCATGATGATCTATTCCTAAATAAAAGCAAAACACAATGTTTTAATATAATACTAACGAATCAATTCACGAATCTTTATTTGATTCATAGGAATATCTAAAATTCATAAGTTTCGTTTGTAAATTCAAGTTTTAGATACATTTTTGCATGGGGAAATTTATTCGCGTTTTAATGTGTTAATAAGGAAAGCTAATTGATCGTCATAGTGTGTACGCAAATCCCACATAAAAATGTGAGGTTATATAAAGCTGTCAAATTCTTGTTTACATTTTATAAAAATAAATAAATTTATAACTATCTATCACTAAAATATGTTATACGAGTATTTGTATATTTTATAAACTGATTATTTGTATTTATTTTTTTTTCTTTAAAAAAATAAAAAAAAAACCATTGATATTAATATTACAAATCTGCTTTAAATATCATAATAATTATCAATGAAAATACAAAATAAATCATTTTTTTCTTGTATAATGTTTTTAATTAGGTTTCTATGGTGATATATAATTCTGACAGAGGAGAGCTTTCGTATCAACATGTTTACTAATATCGATAATGATGTCGTTGGATTTAATTCATATTTTGACATAGAAAAGTATCTACATTACAAGATGTATTATAAAATTATTAAAAACAATTATAACACTATTTTTATTCAATGTAGGAATGTAAACGAAAGCTGTACTCAAACGACAGAATTTTTAACGTCTGATATATCAACATCGCCAAGTATTTACCAATCAATCAACGTCGGTATATTTATAATAATAATATATATATATTTAAAATAAGTATTTATGAATATAAATTATACAGACGCAGACAGATTATCAGGAAGTAGTAATTAATGAGTCTACACCGACCGGTTTAAGTAAATGGTTAGAAAAAATTGGACCGATGGTATTAAAAGAAATGGAAATGAACCAGTCTAGCCTCATATTTCGAGGGTATTTTATTCGGAGTAATTATTAATAATTATCAATAAATTAAAAATGACTTTTTTAATTTTAGATATGATCCTTATGGCGTTAACAAAAATGAGGAAATTAAAGCCAAGCTTTTGCAAACACTCGATGTAAAATCTATAGATAAGGACAAATTGAATGAATCGTCTAATAATTCCGCTACAGAAAACGTAAAGGTAATTATTTCATGTTTATATTGAATAAATTAAGTTACATTTTAAATGTTTATTCAAGATACCAGTTAGTGGTTTATCATGGAGTTCTGCAGGCTCCACGCTAGCCGTGACATGCGGATATTTATATCATTCTGATTGGTGTCAGCACGACGGCTATCTTCATATCTATAGTATAAGGTTTAATATTAATGTATTACTGTTTATATATTAAACAAAATGATGAAATAACGGTTTCATGATAATTACAGAGGTCGCGACGAAGAGATGAAACACCTGCACTATGTAAAAGCATCTTCTTGCATTATATCAGTAATTTTTCATCCGTCCGATCCCGCGCTGTTGGCGACGACTTCATTTTCAGGTAACGCATTTTTTGTATTAAAAATAATATTTATTAATCTAAAAATTAAAATGATATATTCAGGTGAAATTTCGATTTGGAACCTACAATATCTTCATGACGGGACAAATAGAGATATTTTGATATCGTCCAACTCAGATTTACATTCCGGTAAAATGGTACCTTGTCTTTTATGGTTAAATGCTGAACAAATCAACAAATATTTTTCTACTATCAACAATGCCTCACTCAGGGTATGTTTGTTTAATTTATTTATTTATATGACTGCAATGGATGGATGGCATAACAGAAAATCCAAAGTGTCACTCACTCATATAAAGATTCGATGTTTATAAAGATGCAGGGGGGAATAAGTCTCTTACACTTACATTCCCCCCAGTGTCATCTTAGCTTAGTCGAGGTTAACTTACATTATCGTAATAATATGTATGTTACCTGCAAACCATGACATATATAGTTTTATTATTCTCAATATTACCGTCTTATTATTTTGTGATCCTTTCAGGTATTGATATCAGCCGGTTCAGACAGTAAAGTCATTGTTTGGGTAGTTGATACCACTACATCGACGCTTTCAATGCACACATGGTACATATTCATTGCTAGAACATTTTAAGATAGAGTCGATCTATTTGTATCTTAATACATTATTTTTTTAAGCTATGATATCAGATCAACTACTCCGGAAAGAATCGAATACTCTCCAGATATCTGCAGTATGGATTTTTGTCAAATATGGGATACTATCGATGAAACGAATGAATTTCTACACACATATGATAGGTGACGGTATAAATATATAATCAAAATATTCATAAAATCAATTCTCAATTTATGATTTACTGTTTCAGAAAATATTCAAATGATTATTTTGCCGTAGGCTGTAGGACTGGTGAGATTCTGCTATGCAAAACGTTGCTAGCAAAGTTTTCTCAAAGTACGTACGTAATGCATTATATTTACGAATGAATATTATTAAACGATTATAAATATTTAATCAGATCCGGTTACGGGATGCTTACAATCGCACAATGCGTGCATACTGTCGTTAAAGTTTTGTTCGGTTCGTTCCCGGATTTTACTCACGCTCGGAGCTGATCGAGAAATTCGAATATATGATATCTTAAAGGTGAGTTGTATAATAAATATATATGTCTAATCCTGGATAACTTTAAACACTCTGTTTAAAGTTATCCATGTTAATGTTGTCCGGAAAGAAAGAGCACCACAGAGAAATAAATATTTTTTGTTTATTTTATTGTTATGTCAGCTTTAGTTTAATTGTCATAAAGTTTATTTTATTATTAAGAGTAAAATATCAATATGATCATGACTTCACACCGCTCAAGCCGCAAAAAGCATCTATGAAATGAATGGACTATATTCAATGCAAGCAATGTGTCCCCGGGCAGATTTTCCCATTGCGTTGGAGATAGCCGAAGCAGGAAGCCACCCAATTGGGATAGAGGAAATCAAGGAAAAAGGAGAGTTCCCTCCTAATTAACGGGACCCAAGGAAAATAAAACATAGAATAATTGTATAGTATTAGTGTAAAAATATAGTCTCTTAATCAATTCACTGGTTCTCAGCTCAAACCGCAATACCGAGGGCTACTCCAGGCAACAGCCTCAACAGTAGACACTTAGCCCAAATGGGCGGTTGCTCTGATTATGGAAGGGGCCAGATTAAGCAGGTTGGTTCTCGCCCCGATGCGACCGGCAAACTCGCTGAAAGCCGCTAATGCGGACCGATTGGCCACAAGATCAGAGTGGCCGATCCCGCCCTAAGAATCCTTTCCCTGCCTGAGTCAAACTCCGGACACTCTCACATCAAGTGTTCGGAGGTTCCTCTTGCAGTCCTAGGTTTTTAACGTTGAAGGCTCCATGACCAGTGACAAATTAAGATTCGTAATGATTTGGGTGAATCCAATTCATTTAGACGTGCAATGTTTTGTAAAAATAGGTAGCCAGTTCTTCCGTCGTTTCTGAATTCCATCTCTGTTACTACTCTCCTAGGGCAACAGTCATGGCTCGCTTCTCCAAGGGGGCACTGTTGGCGTCTTCATTATCTTAGACAATGTTTACTGAGCTCACCGAGGCCACTTTGCCTCGAGAGGCCAGCCAGATTGCAGCATGAACTTGCGTTTCTAGGTCCACTGGAAACACACCGGCCAAAACAGGTAGTACCGCTGTGGAAGAAGTGCGGTAGGCTCTTGTGAGCATAACAAGGGCAAATCTTTGACCAGAGAGCAGGCGATTTATGGACTAGTGTTGGACTAGATGTCAATTTTGTTTTCGATGATTTAAATCGGACCATAAGAAAACCTTAAAATTTTAATGACGACATGCTTAAATCTCTAATCGAAACAGTTCCTCACCACAATATGGAAGTATTATCACAAAGAATCGCATCTTCAGCCTCGACAACACATGAACATTGATGATGATGATGATTTCGTATGGCTTTTACTTTGCCATTCTTCGCGTGCTCGTCGTTGTTGGAGTTTCCTCCGACATTTCGGAGCACACCAAGAACAACATTAGTTGGCTACGTAATCCAGGTGCAGGTTGACCCACTAGCCTTACGGAAGGGCCGGCAGGCCAACATTGCACCTTAGCGATAGTCTAAAACAGCCATCGGGTGCAGCATTGCTTCCATCCGAACGAGTTTCCTCGTTGCCGCTACGGGCTGGCAACTGATAGGACGGAGCGAGTTTGTAGGAAACGGTAATGTGATGAGAAACAGCTCAAGGAACCATCCCGGCATTTGCCTTGAATGGCTAGGGAGCCGGGTCAACCTAGCCCGGGATACAAAGAGTTTAAAACATATAGGCAAAGTCAATAAGATGGGCATTTGAGTACCGGACGTAACAAAACAAAGAACAATGGAAGGACACTTGCAGATTTTTGTGTTGCAAGATAAAGATTTCAACCTTTTTTGCAGCGAATTGTATCCAGAGACGAGAAAAACCCAAAGCCAGGTTTAACACCTCGAGAAGTTCCATTATGTATTTGGTGGAATATGAGTATTCACTCCAGATTATTAAAAGCAGGCGAAACCTCAACAGCAGAAGTGTAATCATCTGAAATTTGTCCAATAGAAAATGATTTATTTCATAACACGACAATGCACGTCAAAGCTAAAATCACAACAAAAGAATTGAAAAGTACTCCCGTTTCATGTTTTTTTTTTCATCTTCGAGAATAGGAAGAAGTTGCAGATGGAGCAATGTCCGGCGAAAACGGAGGCTAAATCATCATGACGTTGTTTTTGCTCTAAAATTTGTTCCACATTTACAAAAGATTTTATTTTTATGTAATAGACGATTATATTATTGTTATAGAACTCGCCAATACATAGCTTATTTCTTGATTGTGAACTATCTTCGGTTAGCTGGTTGCCTAATTGCGACACACACGTATTAGGTGCGGTATCGCATCCATCTCAAATTAAAAATGTATCAGTGTTGCAGGTAATTACAATGTTTTACTATTAAATTAATAAAAGTGTCATAGATTTTTGTATCGTGTTTCTTTTAGGTATTGAGTATCATAACCAAGAACAGAATTCCCATCGAAGGATTCATCGAACAAGAAAGATATACGGCCGGATTAAGCACTCTAGCGATAAATAATAAATTGTAAGAAATTTTAAGGATATTATTATTATCGATATATTTTAATTTTATATATTTTCAGTACTAATAGATTGGCAAGTGGTGATATGTCCGGTGTAATAAAAATATGGAGTGTTCCATTCAAAGAAATTGTCGGGTAAAATACAAATATACGAAATTTGATCATAAAATGCTCGAAATTTTTTGCTTTAGGCCAAAAATTCGTTTGACAAGTAAACAATCGTCAAACATAATAAATTATTTGATTTTTTCGATAAATTTTCATTAAATCTTATATGTTGATGTTTAAAAATAACATACACTTGAAGATTTGTTTGTTATAATATATTTCGATTTAAATTCAGAGGTATAAGCAATTAAGAAAATACATAAATAGACAATCATAACAAAAAATGAAAAATAAATTAAATTCTAATGCAGTAGTATTCAAGAAAAAAAAAAAGACTAAAACAATGTTTTATATAAATTTATTGCTTCACAGTTGATACACATAATACTAAAGAATAAAATTATTGTAGTGACTTGTGTATCGTTTTATTTGAATCTTATATCTAAACATATATTAGTAGTTAGACGCTTAACACATATTTGCATCTTTATTTTAGGTAATAGTATTAATATATTCGCTCTTGACTAGAGAGAAACTATATAAGGTATGATGGTTTTGTATTTTGTGCATAGATCTATGTCATAAGACCTCGACTACGAATTTGCTATTAAAAATGTTGCATTCAATAATACAATAAAATATTCTGATTTGCCATTGACATAAAAATCATTACAGTTTCGAAATTGTTTTGATATAGAATATTTTTTTGGCAGTTAAGGAGCATAAATGCAGATGTTAAAATAATTATTTAACATAGATTAACTAGATATTACGTAGAAATTTGATTGTAAGTTTCTAAAAATATTGTAGATTAAAAAATAATAGATAATTCAATAAACGGGAAATATCACAGACTGATAATTCACTTTAAGCAATCTTTGAAACTCTAATCAGTCGTATTAACCGATGTATACATACAATTAGATAATAAATATGTTAAAAACCAGACTTGAGCAAAGAGCATTAATCATAGAAAATATTTCCAGTGTATGTATTCAAAAGTCGTACTGAATAAATGCAGTATTACTTAGAGTATGTATCACATTAACTAAAACCTTATTAACTTTGGTAGATTATTTTATATCACTTGTCAATTATGGCGGATAAAATGATATGGCACAATATCAGCGGAGAATATTTTTCATGATTGTGCGAGAGGAATTTTATTCCATATACTATGAACTCTGGATGTCTGATCGAATAAACTTCTCAATAAAATTACCTAACAATCAAAAAAATACAAATGAAAATATATATAAAATAATTTAATTATATTAGAATAAAAAATATTATCGAACCTGAAATATACCGATAACAAGTACGGCGATAGCATTATATGTAGAAAAATTTGTGACTCGTGATAAAATACGAGCGGCCGCATGATCGTCCCGTGCGAAACGTGCAGCTGCAGCCTCTTGCAACCGACGAGCTTTGCTAAGATGATTCGACACACGACCAACGACTTCGATTAATGTATTTTCCAATTCGTTTGCATCTTCCACATCGTCTATATCCGGATGCTTAGTGTTATCTTCGTCACTTTCATCCCCATCGTCTATCAATATATCGAAATACACCTAAACATATAAAAACAATTAATTAACGCTTTAATAATAAAATAATGAACAAAATGAACGCTTACCGTTTTTGAACTAATCGTGCTATGTGTATTATCGAAGCAAAATCGGTAATCTCCCGTTGCCGATGCGACGGCTCGAGCAATACCTGATTGCTTCCGACTCAAAGCTACAATAACACGTGAACCGGGTCCGGTTAAAACAAAAGCAATGTCCAATGAACCACGTGTACCATCAATTACCTTAAATATAAGTCAAATTATTAAATACATCGTCATAGTTTACCTGTTAAAATAAACGATAATAGTGTTTACTTGGTACTCGATATCTATGGTTGAGTCAACCGTTGCATGCTGATAAAAACACTCCGATTTGCCCGGATCTACGTTGATTGTCAAATCGCGTTCAAAACCAAATACATAATTGATTTTAAACAGTATCAATAATACAGCAGCAAACTGAAAGCACAATTGCATTATATTACATACAAAATAAGCTAACCAAACGTAATTTTATGTTAAAATGATCATTTTTTTTAGACAATATCAACACAATCGAACATAAAAATAATATTCAAACGTTTCTATACTTGGCTAAAATATATTTTGGGATATGATTGCCATGTCAACAGAAATTCTGGCATACCTTCATTTTGGCAAACAGTCAACACAATGACAGACCGGCGTTTCCAATTGTCAATTCGTAAAAATTGTTGCCATACTGAATAAAAACGTTTTATTTAAAAAAATATTATTTTTATTTATGAATTAGAATATAAAGTAATCAATAATTTATATGAATAAATAGATAATTAATAAATGTTTTTTATAATTAGGGTATTTTTATTTTATTTATTTAATACAACTAATATAAGCTTTATTATTATATTTAAACAATATATTAATTATTTAAGATTAAGTTATTCCATTTATTGATATATCATCTAATGTATTTAATTTTTGATACATGCTCGTTTAAAAATATGAGTGCTGGCAACATTAATCAATGGCTGGTCGACGAATCGGCTCTTAGGTCCAGAAAAAACATCAGCACGTGTCAAGATGGGCAAGTCCCGACATACAAAAGGCTCCTGGCGCGGTGTTAACGTCCAGGATGTAGATAACTTCTTGGAAGATCAACGTCTTCAAGAACGTCTCGGGTAATATATTTTTTTTTAATTATTTCGCTCAATAAGTAGCTGTTTTAATAGTGAACATATATTTTTAATTTCAGAACAAATTTTTCCACGAAACCAGATCATGAACTGTTTGTAATCGACACTGAACCTTCAGCTAAGCAATTGGCCAAAACTGACAAACGCCTGACTAGATTACAACGAAAGCGTTTGGTATTAAAAGAAACTCCGCGTTGTTTTCGCAGTCTTGAAAATACATCTAAAGTACCGGCTATATCTAGTAAAACGAACTGTGTCAGACCTGTCACACTAAGCAAGCAAACTATTGAGAAGAAAAAACGTAAAGATATTTTTAAGAAGAAAGAGGAAATCGGTAAAAAAAATCGACAGGCAGCGCTCGCGGCAAAAGATGAAAGGCGACAATGCCGATCTGAATTTACCAAAGATCTTTGGGCAGATGAAGGTAAGTTAATCAATACAATATATTTTAAATTCATTACGTAATGATTATATTTATTTTAGAGATTGACACAAAACGCGTTCCAACAAACGAATGGTTCAGCAAAAATACAGTACGATGCAACACATTGAGCATCAAAGCTAAAAAACCTCCGAGGAAAGGTTCGTGTTTTGTTCCGGTAGATTTGCCACATCCAGGCACCAGCTATAATCCGACTTTCACGGTATATAACCTATTAAGTTCATATAAACAAAAATCATATTTCTATAAAGACATTTTTAATGAATGCTTGATACAATATTTTTCAGTCGCATCAAGAGTTATTACAAACCGTTGTTGAAGATGAATTAAAAGTAATAAAAGAAGAGCAACATTTAAATAGGGTAACCTCAAAAATGTTTAGACATGTTACAAAAGAACAATGTGATGTAAGAATTAAATTTAATTCTTTGAGATTAATTTATTTGTAAAATATATTGATGTTTGATTTTATTTAATCCAGAAAGAATTACTTATTGAGCTTCAAGCAGGCCTGGAACAAGGAGATGAGAGCGAAGAAGATAATAGCGATTATAAGCCTATTAATCCTCCGGTCGTAAATAAAAAAAAAGATTTAATAAAGAAACGCAATATGCGAGCCCACAATTTGCAAATGGGAAAGGCTAAGGAAGAAGCAGTTGAAAAAAGAAAACATGCTGAAATTTATAAGTAAAATTTAATATACTTCAAAATAATATTTTTGAAGTTATATCATTTTAATTATAATTTATTTTTTATAGATTGAGATTTATAAAGGATTCTCTTGATACGCAAGATAAAGTGCACGGTATACAAAAATTGCGTAAAATAGTTAAAAAAGAGACCGAAAGGAAGACGCCACAGATCGGAGCTTCAGTTTTCAAGGAACCACCGGCCATATTTTCTACGGCTGTGGATTTATCAGGAAACCTCAGAAATATTAAACCTCAAGGTCGTATATTATTGATTAATTTTTGTTTAATTCGCTATGTAAATATTTATTTTATGTAATTTTGATGTGTTTTCAGGTGGAGGTCTTCCAGAATCATTCACTTCGTTTCAAAGAAGGGGTTTGACTTCAGTGTCTATGCCACGAACTCTCAAGAAGAAATCGACAAAGAAATATACGCTGCCCTCACATCGTTTACCATCGGATCAATTAGAAATGCCGGTGAAAACAAAGAAAAGAAAATAGATACTTGTTGCGCTATTTTTTGTTGACATTTAATAAAAGTTTAAAACAATATGTTGTTTATTTTTTAAATCTTAATTGCATTATCTGATCCTGATTATTAAATCAATTTCTGAAAATTTTAATTGAGCTTATTTTTATTACTTGAAAAATATATACGTATATAAATCGACTCAATGGGGGCTTCGTTTAACACGTACTCCCACTAAGGACCCTCACTGACTTCTGTCCTTGAGACAGGGTGACGCTCTAGCAAGATTGTATTTTAACATAGCACAAGCGATAATTTGAGACCCCGGAGTGGAAACAATTGGCACCATTCTTAATAAATCGGTGCAGCTTCTTGTCTATGCGGACGACATAAGCACTGGCCAGATCTCGGATAGCTTTCAAGGATGCATGCCATTGAATAATGATAGCAACAATAGGCTAAGGATCAACGAGACCAAGATAAAAAATGTGCCCATATTCCAAGGACAAATCCATAAACCCCTGAAAGTCGAAGGATACAGCTTCGAGGTCGTCCAGGAATTCACATATATTACAAATAGCAATGAAACCAATTTCAAAAACATCTATGGTCGAGATTCCTCTCAAAGAAGACCTAAGTCAAGCTCTACATGACCCTCATCAAGCCCGTCCTAACATATCTAAATCAGATCTAAATGTTGGGCTGTAACAAAAAAAGATGAACGTCAGCTGGATATCCTGGAGAGGAGAATGCTGAGACGAATATTTGAAGCCGTATTCGACGATGGGAAATGGCATATCCGAAGCAACGAAGAGCTGTACTGACTATACAAGGATATACCGGTCACAGCTGTCGTCAGAATCACTCATCAAGAATGCGACAGTCAGCCGACGAAAAGGCTTATGCTTAACAAGCCTTCCTGTCTCCGGAGAAAATGAAGAACAAGCAAGGCTTAGGTGATTGGACTGTGGTACTATCCAAGCATTTGCATTTAAATGGCTAGGAAACCAGTTCAATTTAACCCAGGATTGTAGTGTCTCTACACCATTTCCTGACGAGAGAGACACTAAGAAGTGTTTCTCACCGGATTTTAAAGGGCCAGAGCGGCGAGCGTATTGCTCTCAGTAATTCAGGAGGTTAACCTTTTGGGGCCATGCTGTAGCGACCATCTCTACGTCTACTGACCTGTTCAGATATCTACAATATGTCGAGTTTCTCCAGCCATGCTTCAGCCTGTACATGAGCTTTATTTAGGGCGAAGATGTCTCATCACTCGCCGTTCAACGTTTCACTACTAATGAACACTATGCATAAGTGATGAGTACCACATTTTTTTCAGGTTAATACAGATCATGTCATATAGAATCAGCGTTAATCCCGGAAGTGTTAACCGATCCATCACAGTGGCTCAAAAATCAACCGCATCGTCCGTCATTTATAATGAAAAATAGACCCCAAGTATTTCAAGTCAAGATATTGACGAATTTTTATCAATATCTTGATTTTTTTTATAAAAAAAAGGATTATTCTAAGAATAAAAATAGTTATTCATGATATGCTTCAAAATTTACTCGATATTTTGGATTTTTGTACTAATCACTTGTCCCGTGCAAGACTGAGGACACGCCGCCGTCAATAATTATTTATAATATTTATTCTTTAGGCTTTTTTAGACAAATACAAAAAGTTTGTTTAAGGTTAAACAGGTGATTAATTCAAATTAAATTAATAATCGTTCTTTTGTTTTTATATAGTAAGTGTGAGTCGATTGATGGGCCATTATTCTGATCATCAGCAATAAATTGATCTCTGACGTTGCTTTTGGTTCCAATCGTATGTATTATCCCCGGTTTTAATCTCCGGAGTTAATTTTTTCCCTTACATATACTAAAAATTGAATAACAGGTGTGAAGCTTCCTTGCATTTAATAGAATTGCATCTCCACCAATTAATCTCGGTCCCGTTAGTGCGGAAATTTCGTAAACGGTAAACACCGCCACGTTAACGCAGGTTCATAATAAAACAGCTTATCTAATGCGCTACAAAGGCTTTCTTTGAAGTTCTTTTACGACTGGACACAGTTTCATTCATTGCTCGCATGCCTTTGTAAAATATATGACATGTATTTATTTATGGTTGAAACTGTCCTTGAAATAATAGGATTATTTGGATCGAAACTTTCCAGTACTCCTACACATCGACTGTAACGAATTGTGGGTTTTTGTTTATTCATCTCAACTGTTAACTTTTTTTGAATATTTATGTGGCACAACCCGTCACATCCTTTAATAGCGCCTTAAATTACCTACATACTACATAAAGACATTCTATTGCTTTATCGTCTAAAAATACAATAAACTACCAGCTTCTAATTGCCCGAAAATTTTATTTCTTTATCTAGCATTCTTTAATAATCTAATATAAGTATACTATACGTATAATACTTTTACTCAAATTATTCTACAGGGAAAAGGCCATTTATAGAGCTGCGCAAGATCGATGCGGGTTTAGGTGTAAGTTTCGCCTGAAAACAGCGGGTGCTTGAGTGTTAAGTTAATTGAATCAAATATTCCGTAACAATTCGGTGAGCTGTGATATAATTTAGATTGGATCAGGATACGGTAATGAAATATTCAAACAATACATTGTGATTTTTTTTTATTATACAGATAAGAAAAAATATCATTATATAGAGATTTATATTACATTGTACAAATTACATTTTTTTTTTTCATGTTAATACAATTATTATTCGTAGGCTTGTCGTAGCAAACAGTGAATTACAGACACTAAACCCCATCAAACGAAATCAAACATTAATACAAACAATAAAACTATAAGTAGTCTGAATCCCATGCTGTACTTCACTGCCGTTATTAGCTCATAATAAACATGAGAGAATACATTCACATTACTGAAGCAAATATGCATACCTTAAAATTAATATTAACACAATGGCCGTGTGTGGCTCCATTGTTTTAGAATAAGCCGTAACATTAATTTTTAATTAAGTTTAAAAAAAAAGCAATATGGAACCACATTAATCTGAATCCAAATAAGTTTTATTAATTAAAATATTGAGCGTAGCTTGAGTTATATATCGATACGGATTCAAACGCTGTATTTTTTCTGAGGAAATTCAATGTGAAAGAAAGCTTACGTATATCCGACGTATTTGAATGGTTCTCTCTGGTATATAATTTTATTATTTACGCATATATTCTAATTAAAGACTCTGTGCTAAAGCTGTTAAGGCATCAAACGAAAATTTTATACGATCGATGAATGTATTCAATGTTGGTTTTTGTAAAAATTCGATATGTAACGAGTTAATGTAAAACATTATTATATATTTTTTTTTTTAACAAGATATGTGTGTATAACTCGCTAACTCACTCAAGCAAGACATCAAAATTGTAACGGAAAAACTCTTCACTATCAAAACGGATGACCTATCGATAAAAATATTTATAATTTCTGGTTATTTCTGTTCTGAGGCACGTAATACATTAATAAATAAAACAGCTTACTAACTAACAGTCTTTGAAAAAATTACTGCAATGTTACTGGGTATATTCACGCAATATTCATTTATTTTCCGAGCGGGCTCGTAATAAAATTTCATGTTTATGATAATCGACAATGGATTAGAACAACGTTGATGCATTGTTTATACGTAGATCTTTACGAGTTGTTGTATCGGGTTGTTTCGGAGCCCTGCGTATTTTTTATTACGAGCGTAAGAGTATTTCCTTGTAAAAAATAATAATTTGAATCAAATAATCAACAGAGAGATTACGCTAAGAGTACAGTAAACCCCCCTATAACGTCAAAATAGGTTCTACGTTATAGG